>CM060654.1:44484614-44522114 GCA_030686955.1 Odontamblyopus rebecca | reverse complement strand
GTTAGTTAGTTAGTTAGTTAGTTAGTTAGTTAGTTAGTTAGTTAGTTAGTTAGTTAGTTAGATAGTTAGTTAGTTAGTTAGTTAGTTAGTTAGTTAGTTAGTTAGTTAGTTAGTTAGTTAGTTAGTTAGTTAGTTAGTTAGTTAGTTAGTTAGTTTTCCACCTTCAAGACTCAAAGCGCTTTACAACAAGGAAGGACTCACCCATTCACACACATTCATACAGCAGTGTGCAGAGACACTTGGGGCAGGGTGGGTTAAGTGTCTCGCGCATGGACACAACAGCATCCGTCCGTGTTCAGCTGAAGGTGGTTAGTCGTGTTCAGCTGAAGGTGGTTAGTCGTGTTCAGCTGAAGGTGGTTAGTCGTGTTCAGCTGAAGGTGGTTAGTCGTGTTCAGCTGAAGGTGGTTAGTCGTGTTCAGCTGAAGGTGGTTAGTCGTGTTCAGCTGAAGGTGGTTAGTCGTGTTCAGCTGAAGGTGGTTAGTCGTGCACCACACCACAAAGTCCTCAAAGAGCTGCCAGTACTGCCCTCCATCACTGTTACTGATACACCCCTTGACGGCTGTCATCAGAGTACTCCGGCATGTGACACGAGTTACAGGGTGAACAGAACTGGTGTCAGTAAAGTCCCCTGTGGAGCTCCGGTGTTGCAACCATAATGTAAATGGGTGAGGGCTGGGCATTGGACCACATTTTACAGATAAGCATAGGGTGAGTGGGAGAGATTGCTAGATTACAGCAAAAGAAAAATTCAGTTCCATCAAGTGCAGCCTGGACGAGGTGCAAAATGTCCCTCCATCCATCCATCCATCCATCTTCTTCTGCTTTATCCGGCTGGGTCGCGGGTACAGTTTGCTGCCCAATCCTCCTATCACCTGACCCCCCCATGAACCCCTCTGCAGGTGGTGAGCCCACAGGAGGGTGGACGTCATGGTCCTTGATGTTAGTTCATAGGGGGCTGCAAAATGTCATCACTGAAAAAATGTTTGTACTGTTGACAGAACTGAATTTTTCTTTAGCTATTGATCCTACCTGGACGACTGAGGGATTGCTAGACATATATACACACTCTTCAGGCATGTTTTTGATGAGGGAACAATATGATAACGTGGTAGAAAGCCTGAGAAAATCGATTTAGCATAACGAACACTCTTTAACATACCATTGTAAGAGTAAAACTTGAATTACTGACTGCAGTATTCATAATTACTCCGCCGTTTTCCCACACATACAGTATTCTTTTCACAGGGCAGAGGAGTGACCAGGACTTACTCAGCACAAGGACTCCGTGACGCAGGGACTGGGCGCGGTTGGGGTCCACGCTGACGCCGAGCACTGTGGGATTTCCTCCGATGACGCACATGCGGTTCTCTTGCTCCGCCTCCTTGAACATCCGTATCAGCTGATTGGCTATGATCCCGTTCAGGGTGGAAATGATGACCATGGGCACGATGAAGGACATGAACACATTCACCTGGAACACAGAAAAGAGGAGATGACATCAGCACACTGGGAGGGCATCTGACACACAAGCTAGTATCAAAACTAGATACTTATTTGAGCAGGTATCAATACTAAAAAGTCACATTCACAGGGCAGAAAAAAACCTCACGCCAAAGATGTTCATATGTCATCTTTAACTTTCTAGGTTCTTTTTTAAGACAATACTGACCAATGGCCAATATCTACTCTGGACATCCAAACAGCTGTAAGGACATTATTCAAACGAGCCACACTCATCACAGACCACATGGAGACACATCACACAAGCACTCAAATAATGTCAATATCCCAACTGCACCATCACAAAAGGCAAGACAACAAGACTGAATCCCATCACACCCCTTGGCCCTACTACTTCCCCTGCCCCTCCATTTAGCGTGTTCACGTGTAGGTGTAGCGGTGTCCCAGTTACTGTTATGGCAGAGGGGCAGGGGTAGGGCTATATACCCCTCCAAACCAAGTGGAGGGGTATGAGCAATTTCCCACAATGCCTTGCAAATCACCGGCAAGATGGCTGCTGCCACAACCAAAGAGACCAAAGACCAAAGAAGTTCACAAATTTTCTCCATTATTTATGGTTTAAAATTTGTGATAAACACTGTGTTAAGTTTAACGTTGTTCCAGTGCGTAATGGTAATTTTCTCCACAAAATGCCCATGAAAAAATCACTCATACTGCATTGAGTAGTGTCACGTTATTTATGACATATGTTACTGAGTGATCGTTGATGCATAGAAATAAAGTTGTGAATGAACTGCGAGCGTCTGTGCTACACAGTCGTTATTTGGATATTGTAGCCCAAGTAATTGAAAGCAATATCACCGGTTTAACCCTTAGAGAAGCTCAGGTTGTGTTCTTTCCAATGGTCTGCGTGTCATTCCGCTCTGATGCCTACGTAAAAGCTGACGGAGACTTCTGATGATGTTTGTGATTGTTGAAGGGGTGTCCCAATTTGTAGGGGTTGACTTTAAACCCCTAACCCTTGTTGCTCAGTTTTAAGGGGCAAGGGGTAGAAATGAGAAATGGGATTGGCCCCAAGTCCTCAATAAAACCAACAAACCCCCGAAAAAACACAACAAACCAACCGAGGGCAGCAGGATCACAAAAACACAGTGACACTACCATACATCAGAGGAATAACTGAACCCATCCAGAGAGCCATGAAAAAACATGACAAAATCACAAAAGTCACACCTTAAACAAAAGCAGCACCAGCAGTTAGTACACCCCAAAGATAAATCCCACCAGAATAAAAATGCAACGCATGACAAGAAGTCCATCCATCCATCTTCTCCCAGCTGGGTCGCAGGGGCAGTTTGCTGCCCAATACTCATAGCATCTGACCCCCATGCATGTTTTAGGTTGATGGGGGAAACCGGAGTGCCCGGAGGAAACCCATCCAGACACGGGGAGGAACATGCAAACTCCACACAGAAAGGCCCGGATGACCGGGGGATTGAACCCACAACCTTCTTGCTGGGAGGCCTGAGTGTTGCCACTCAGCCACCGTGCCGCCTACTTGACAGGAAGTATTTTGTACAGTGTCAGCAGTTACCTCCAGTCTCTCTCTCTAAAACCTTCAAATCAGGCTAGAAATCTAGGGGTAATAATGGACTCAGACTTGAACTTTAACAGCCACATCAAATCAATAACATCTGCAGCCTTTTACCATCTAAAAAACATAGCAAAAATCACAGGTCTACTGTCTAAAGCACTTGGAGAGACTTATCCATGCATTTGTCTCCAGTAGGTTAGATTACTGTAACGGCCTCTCACTGGCCTCTCCAAACAAGCTGTAAAACAGCTACAGAACATCCAGAACGCTGCAGCTTGAGTCCTGACTCGAACCAGGAAGCACAAGCACACAAGTCCTGTGCTCAGGTCTCTGCACTGCCCCCTGTGGCTCAGAGAATAGACTTTAAAGCAGCTCCACTTGTGCACAAGTCTCTCCAGGGCCGAGCACCAAAGTCCATCTGTGACATGTTAGTGCCGTATGAACCATCTGCACTCTGAGGACCTCAGGGCCCAGCCTCCTGCTGGTCCCAGAGTCAGGACTAAACTCGGGGACTCATTTCAGACTCATGCAGCTAAAACCTAGAACAGTCTGAACATGTGAGACAGACTCTTCTCTGACTCCAGGCTAAAATCAGTTCTGTTTAGCTGTGCATATGACTGAAAGGTTTTTCATTTTCCATTCCGCACTCTACTCTTCTCTCTAATTCCCTCTAATTTAATGTCCCATCTCTATTTTAAAATTTAATGATGATTATTTATGTTTTGAATTGTTTGTATTGTGATTTTAATGTATCTTATTCTGTAAAGCACTTTGAATTACTTTGTGTACGAATTGTGCTGTACAAATAAACTTGCCTTGCCATCTACCAAATCCAGTGCAAATCATGAGATAAATCATACATTGGGGAAATGGGCCGGATATTTCACACCTGAAAAAAGGAACATGAAAAAGAAAAGGAAACAGCGGGGAGCACAAAGAGACAAAGCAGAGCAGGAAAACCTAAAATCCACCATATCAGAGCAATGTAAAAGAAATAACATTCTAGATTGGAACGGGGCACGGGGAACTTGATCGAAGAACAACAAGTTCAAACGCTGGATCAGGGAGGCCATTGAAATCACGAAACGAGGCACTGACAGCATCAACTGTGACAACGGTGCGTTCCTCCTTTCACACACCTGGGACACCCTCCTCCAGAGAGCGCGAGCGACGGGAGGCGTGGTCAGTCTGAACGACCTGCCAGGTCCATCAGGCTGACCACGCCTACAGGAAGTATCAACAGCTGACCACGCCTACAGGAGGTAACAACAGCTGAACACACCTACAGGAGGTAACAACAGCTGAACACACCTACAGGAGGTAACAACAGCTGAACACACCTACAGGAGGTAACAACAGCTGAACACGCCTACAGGAGGTAACAACAGCTGACCACACCTACAGGAGGTAACAACAGCTGAACACACCTACAGGAGGTAACAACAGCTGAACACGCCTACAGGAGGTAACAACAGCTGAACACGCCTACAGGAGGTAACAACAGCTGAACACACCTACAGGAGGTAACAACAGCTGAACACACCTACAGGAGGTAACAACAGCTGAACACGCCTACAGGAGGTAACAACAGCTGAACACACCTACAGGAGGTAACAACAGCTGAACACACCTACAGGAGGTAACAACAGCTGAACACACCTACAGGAGGTAACAACAGCTGAACACACCTACAGGAGGTAACAACAGCTGAACACGCCTACAGGAGGTAACAACAGCTGAACACGCCTACAGGAGGTAACAACAGCTGAACACACCTACAGGAGGTAACAACAGCTGAACACACCTACAGGAGGTAACAACAGCTGAACACGCCTACAGGAGGTAACAACAGCTGACCACGCCTACAGGAGGTAACAACAGCTGAACACACCTACAGGAGGTAACAACAGCTGACCACGCCTACAGGAGGTAACAACAGCTGAACATGCCTACAGGAGGTAACAACAGCTGAACACGCCTACAGGAGGTAACAACAGCTGACCACGCCTACAGGAGGTAACAACAGCTGAACACACCTACAGGAGGTAACAACAGCTGAACACACCTACAGGAGGTAACAACAGCTGACCACGCCTACAGGAGGTAACAACAGCTGAACACACCTACAGGAGGTAACAACAGCTGAACACGCCTACAGGAGGTAACAACAGCTGAACACACCTACAGGAGGTAACAACAGCTGAACACGCCTACAGGAGGTAACAACAGCTGAACACACCTACAGGAGGTAACAACAGCTGAACACACCTACAGGAGGTAACAACAGCTGAACACGCCTACAGGAGGTAACAACAGCTGAACACACCTACAGGAGGTAACAACAGCTGAACACACCTACAGGAGGTAACAACAGCTGAACACACCTACAGGAGGTAACAACAGCTGAACACGCCTACAGGAGGTAACAACAGCTGAACACACCTACAGGAGGTAACAACAGCTGAACACACCTACAGGAGGTAACAACAGCTGAACACACCTACAGGAGGTAACAACAGCTGAACACACCTACAGGAGGTAACAACAGCTGAACACACCTACAGGAGGTAACAACAGCTGAACACACCTACAGGAAGTAACAACAGCTGAACACACCTACAGGAAGTAACAACAGCTGAACACGCCTACAGGAGGTAACAACAGCTGACCACGCCTACAGGAGGTAACAACAGCTGAACACACCTACAGGAGGTAACAACAGCTGAACACACCTACAGGAGGTAACAACAGCTGAACACACCTACAGGAGGTAACAACAGCTGAACACGCCTACAGGAGGTAACAACAGCTGACCACGCCTACAGGAGGTAACAACAGCTGAACACACCTACAGGAGGTAACAACAGCTGAACACGCCTACAGGAGGTAACAACAGCTGACCACGCCTACAGGAGGTAACAACAGCTGAACATGCCTACAGGAGGTAACAACAGCTGAACACACCTACAGGAGGTAACAACAGCTGAACACACCTACAGGAGGTAACAACAGCTGACCACGCCTACAGGAGGTAACAACAGCTGAACACACCTACAGGAGGTAACAACAGCTGACCACGCCTACAGGAGGTAACAACAGCTGAACACGCCTACAGGAGGTAACAACAGCTGAACACACCTACAGGAGGTAACAACAGCTGAACACGCCTACAGGAGGTAACAACAGCTGACCACACCTACAGGAGGTAACAACAGCTGAACACACCTACAGGAGGTAACAACAGCTGAACACACCTACAGGAGGTAACAACAGCTGAACACGCCTACAGGAGGTAACAACAGCTGAACACGCCTACAGGAGGTAACAACAGCTGAACACACCTACAGGAGGTAACAACAGCTGAACACACCTACAGGAAGTAACAACAGCTGACCACGCCTACAGGAGGTAACAACAGCTGAACACACCTACAGGAAGTAACAACAGCTGAACACACCTACAGGAAGTAACAACAGCTGAACACACCTACAGGAAGTAACAACAGCTGAGCACACCTACAGGAAGTAACAACAGCTGAACACACCTACAGGAGGTAACAACAGCTGATATATGACACGTCACCACCAACCCCAGGGCAGTTCTGAAGATGCAGCAGCCGAAACATGTTAACAAGGTAAATACACCGTAAGAAGTTAAATAAATGAACTTTTCCTGAAAATGATCTTGAATGATTAGAACAAATATAATGCCCTATAAAGGCAGATCGCTGTAAAATTATGTTTAGTCAAAAATGAGTTAATGTCATTTTAGGGGTATTTGAGACCTCCTTTATCATGTGAATCAATATCGTGAGCCAATTTGATTGTTTTGACGAGAAAATAAAGGGCTATGACAACCGTAACATCCAAAACCATACGAGAAACCACGGCAGAATGGCATAGCCATCAATTTTCTCAGTTTCACACTGGTGGGCTAAGGTGTTTTGCCTTTGTAGGGTAGTGTAAGGCTGCAGTGACGTCACACTGGTGGTGTTCTACATGAATGTGTGTAGTGCAAAAAATGCTTGGCCAAAATTTAAGATATAAACACTTAAATCTATTAAATAAAGTAGTGAAATGATCTGTTTATGCAGCAAGATCATGTTACTTGACAAGTTATCTTAAGATAAACCACCTCTAGACTAGAATGAACCAGTCTCAGAACTAGTAAGTAGATCATAAATCTGAAAACAAAATGAATAACCTGATAGATGTTTTTAAATCTTGGCCAAATCAGAGAAATTTGCAGTGTGTAGAATCAAAAACATTTTCAGGAGCCTGTTCATGATCCTTAAAGTGGCATAAAAAAAATCAAACTTCATATTTTTAAAAGTGCTTTTTGATTTTTTTGGTTCCAATTCTGGAAAAAAAAATCTGTGAAGTTTAATTTGATTTCAATATTTTTTTCCACTGTCACATGACCCCTTTTTTTGTGCTACAGCATAAAAGTGACCATCAGCAATCGACAGGGGGTAGAGTCACATTCTGTGTAAGTACTTTTCACAAGATGCATATATCATTATAACAAGAGTACCAGTGAAAAGACAACAACATTCTGCATCTAATCACATGCGTGCATATTAAAACTACTATATATTTAGTTTACATAAAACAAATGTGTGATGGTCGTCCAAAAAAAGTACAATTCCAACTGTCATCACAGTTTTGAGGATTGTATACTACCTTTAATTTTTCTATGGTAAAAAATAAACATCATCAGTGCAGAGGCTGTAGCAGTACTTTTTAATCATTTCTTAACATTCTGTTTCTACTGACTCATTTCATTTATTTATTTATTTATAAGGACAATGTACAGTTACATTAAGCACTAAGGCAGAGATGGTTGGACCAGATTCCAGTTTTACAGCTATTTTCCATCTGTAGTCCTCTGGGGGAGGGGTCAAAGTGCAATATTTACAGTGCATTTAAACTTACAGCCCATGTCACTTCATGTATACAATCTTCCATAGACAGAGTACATTACATCCATTAACATACAAGTACAGAACTCCTTGTCTACCACATACATCCCAGTAAACATACACAGTTCATTCTTACAGTTAAAGTGCGTACATGTCTGGTTTTCTAAAAAAAAAAACATGCTTTCACTTCTCGATTAAATCCAGAGAGGTTATTTAAGCTCAGTAACTCAGAATGGAGCTTATTCCACGGATGAACAGCCCTAAAGGAAAAAGCTGATTGACCAAAGGCTGTTCTACATTTAGCAAAGAAGGAAACATTTGGCTGCTTCAGTGGAGAGTGAGTTTCTGATATTTTTTAAAAGTGGCCAGGTTAAACTTTAGGGTTTTTGTTATCCTTTTTATGTGTTTCTTGAAGTTGAGAAGAGGGTCAAGCATTAATCCTAGATATTTATACTCTGTTACAGTTTGAGTTGTTTTCCCATTAACCATTACAGTGACATGTCCAGTTCCCTTTTTCTTGTTAGTGAAGTACATAACTGCAGATTTATCGACATTTAGTGTGAGGCAGGTGTTGTGCAGCCAGAGTGCTATGTTTTCCATGACTGACGATAGTTTGGTCGCAACGTCGGCCATATTCCTCCCATGGGTATAAATGACAGTATCATCTGCAAACAGCTGTATTTTAACATCATTACACACAGTAGGCAAGTCATTGATATATACTGAAAAAAGAACAGGACCCAAATTTGAACCTTGTGGAAGACCTGTGGTACAGGGTTTTGGGATTGAGGTGGCTTGTTTTATCCTGACAGACTGTGTGCGGTTAGATAAGTAGGAGATAAACCAGTTTAGAGTATTTTCAGATAAATTAAGATTGGACAGTTTGGAGAAAAGTATATTATGATTAACTGTGTCAAATGCCTTGCGTAGGTCAAGAAATAGATCTCCTACTACACCTCCTTTGTCTAAGGACTGTTTTATATTTTCTTTAAGGTAGCAGCTGTGTCTGTAGAGTCCGTTTCCTAAATCCGAATTGCAAGGGATGTAACAGGGCGTTGGTTTCTAGGTGATCCACTAGTTGCCTAGCAACCACTTTTGTAATGCTTTTGTAAGCACAGGTACAATGCTGATTGGCCTATAGTTTTTCATTTTAGTTTTATCATCTGACTTGTGTATTGGAATAACCACCGCATGTTTTAGAGAGTTAGGGAAGGTGCTCTGCTGGATTGACGCATTTGTTAATTTTGTTATGGGCTTTATTAGAGATTCATGATCGTTCTTTATTATGGCTGTGTCTAGTCCGTATACATCTTTACTTTTGGAGTTTGACAATCCAGAGTATCTTCCCTACCTCTGTTTCATTTACAAGAACCAAGTTTAGTTCTGTGTCACATATCAAAGAGTTATTGAGGGAGTGGACTGGTGTGAATTTAAGTTTTAGTTCGTTGACAGAGTTTATGAAGTAGTCATTGAAATGATTTGCTATTTCTATACTTTCTGTGCACAAAATCCCCTTGTGTTCAATTTGTTCAATTACATTTTTTGGATGGTCCAAATGAAATGAAGCGATCAGTGCTCGAGTGTGATTTAAGAAAGTGTTTTAATGCTGCATCTCTGTTTTTCATTAACTGCCACAAGCCTTCATTGAACCAGGAGAGATATGGCTTCTTATTCAGTTTGTTACAGGCTTTGTTGATGTATTTGGATATGGTTTGGTTAAGTGTTGTTTTTAGTCCTTCATCTCCTCGCAGTCAGTGCCCAAGTTTGTGTTGTTCCAGCTGATCTGTTTTAATTCATTTTCTAGAAGCTGTCGGTTTCTTTTAGGTATAAATGAGAAGGAGCTGCCTTCCACAGTTGTGTTTTTGTGTCACGACTTGGGTAGTTTCCGTACCACTAGGGTTAGACATGCCAGGAACAAGATTGTATGTTTTTGTAACTCGGTCACGATTGTTAACAAATATAAGATCTAAAATTGTTTGTGTGATGTTAGTGATATGTGTAGGAGAGCTAATCACCTGTGAAAGGTGGTGTTTTGAAGTTATATCTTTTAATTTTTTCCTGTGGGTCTTATCTAGCCAGTTTAGATTGAAATCACCCATTAGGATAATTTCCCTGCTATTAAGTGACTTGAGCACATCTATAAGATTATCAAAAAACGAGTCGTTAGCTGAAGGGGGACGATAAATCGTTACCACTATAAATGACATTTCTGGAGACAGGGTAAACTTCACACCAATACACTCGAGGTTACTTTCTGGCATTGCTATTTGTTCACATTGGATCTTATTTTTAACATACATCATGACACCTCCACCTCTACCTGTCTTTTCTGAATATAGTAAACCCAGGTACATTAATGGGACTCAGGGGTGGTTGGTTTCAGCCAGGTTTCAGACAGACACAGATAATCAATATTAGAGTTTGTTAGCATATGTTGGAGCTGTTCGCTTTTGGATACTGCACTTCTTATGTTTAGGTGGCCGCCAAATATACCCTTTGCTTTTAGAGCTGGGTCCCACACAACTCTAGCATGATTAACGGTCATAAAAAGTTTAGTAGTCCTCTGTTTATCTATTGCTGCATTTTTCGTGTGGATGTCTGGTTTTATAGCAGTCTTACCGTGTATATCCGCACCGTGCTTTATAGCAGTCCCTGGGTGTTCTTGTTGAGCTTGAACAATATCCAGACCAGGAGAAGCCCGGTCGCTGGTCCATTCTGGCTGCTGGGCAGTAAGCCGTAAGCACAGCCAGGTGAGCCGCTGGAGCGATGTCAACGCCGGGAGGAGCCCGGTTGCCGGTCCAATATGTCTGCTGGGTTCGGTGTGAGAGTGCCTCTACGTTGTTCCACCGCGGCATCACCAGGTAGGAATCAGTGTGTTGGGTTAAAGTTGCATTGCTCGAGGTTAGCAAGAGGCTGGGATTGATCGTTCCACTGGAGGGCTCAGGTAGCCATGTTAGCTGGGATAGCTGTAGCTGTAGTGGTAATCCAGAGGGCTCCTGGGGGTTGTCAGGTAGTAGTGGCCCAGGGTTTATTTCTACATCGCCTGCTAAAAGTGCTAAAGTAGCAAGATAAAAACAAGACCGGTTGTTGTTGTGAGTGTCCTTTTCCTTATTATTTGTTGAGGACACCCTTGCTCGCCCACTTTTTAGGATCATGGAATACAGAGTTATTTGACTCTTTAATGTTGGGTGATATGCTATGTCCACCTTTTTCTCTTTGTCCAGCTGTTGTGAAGCGAATATGGTCAAGCATATCAATAATACAATGATCAGTAGCCAGTTACAGGGTCGAGAAAGGTTTGTTTGTCCGTTGCAGTAGCTTTGTTTGTCAAACTCACGGAGCCTATCTTGCTGCATGTCTGCCCTGCGGCCGCCATCTTACCACCCACCCGGCGGACTCCCTACCCCTACTCCCTAAGTTCTAACAAAGAGGCTCATTCTATAGTGGTCTGTTTTTAGATGTGATGACTTGAAAACAGAACCGTGTGGGGCTGATTGGCTTCACATCTAATGAGAGACCTTGAAATCGTCTCCGGTATTGGGCAGAGCTTCTCCAACGATGCAGAGATGACAAACTGGAAGTTAGGAGCGCATGAACACACTCTTGAATTATTGTGCATTTTTGTCAAATAAACTAAAAATATGATGGTAGTTTGGAAAATTGAAATTCAGAATTATTGTCGACTACTGTCAGTCTGCCATGCATTCACTTTACATAGTCTAAATATATAGAGCATATTGGATATGTGTGCATATGGATAGATTCAGATTTTTTTTTGTACTATTTCTATAACAATGCATGTGTTTTGTCAGACGTTGTAACACAGAATGTTACTCTACCCTCTGACAACTGGTGATCGTCAGTTTTACGCTGTGGCACAAAAAAGCAGGGGTTGTGTGACCATGGTAAAAATAGTTGAAATCAAGTGAAACTTCACTGAATTATTTACTTATTTTGGCCCAGTTGGAACCAAAAAATAAAAAGGCACTTTTAAAAAGTTTTTTTTTGCTATTATTTTGTGGACCACCCTAATGGTCCTGTTTAGGAGTTTGATTTTCAATAAAAAGGATGACACTATGTGAAAAACTAGTGTGTGACTGTACTGTTAATCGAGAGGGATTTGTTAAACAGCACAAATCAGCTCATCTGTTGTATTTCCAAGTATACCATCTCTTATGGCCAGATTGTGTTAAAATAAAGATCAGATTAAAGTCTAACTTGAGTAACAGCTTCAGACAGAGCAGTGCCTCCAGTTAGCTTCACTCTGCAAAGTATCAGTAATCCTTGTCGTGCTGTCTCTGTTTTTAATGTGCTGCAATGATCACAACTTTGATATTCTGTTGAGACACTGATTTCTTACATGAGCCGCACATTTTTCATTTGCGCTGAAAGCCGAGTAATCCACCTCCTGCTGCCGCTACAAATGGGACCCGCTCACTTCTGTCATATCTGTTCCTTTACCAGAGAATGAGATAAAACAATTAGGACTTCTGAGAAATTGCTGAGTGAAGAGCTAATGGGATATGGACTTAAGCACAGTTGGTACATTTATAAGGTCAGTAAAATGAGATAACTAGAGTAATCAGATCTAATTTTGTGTGTGTTTACAGCACAGAACAATTAGTGTGTCATTTTTATTTCCATCCATCCATCCATCTTCTCCCGCTTAATCCGGCTGGGTCGCGGGGGCAGTTTGCTGCCCAATACTCATAGCACCTGACCCCTTATGAACCCCTCTGCAGGTGGTGAACCCACAGGAGGGTGGACATTATGGTCCTTGATGTTAGTTCAGGTGCTGCATGTTTTGGGTTGATGGGGGAAACCGGAGCACCCGGAGGAAACCCATCCAGACACGGGGAGAACATGCAAACTGCACACAGAAAGGCCCGGGCGACCCGGGGATCGAACCCGCAACCTTCTTGCTGTGAGGCCTGAGTGTTGCCACTCAGCCACCGTGCATTTTTATTAATTTTTTTAATTGTTTCCCAGCCCCTACAGTTCAGTCTAACAGTAGATGGAGTAAAGTAATATAGCTGAGCATTAGGAGCTGTAGTTCTGTAGACTAACCCTGGCCATGAACAAGAATCAAAGAGTAGCACAGAATAAAAAAAAAACATGTCGTGAAGGCTGTTAAAATGTCGGTGTGCGGCACCATTTCAGTGGCATTTGGGTGATTGTTTCGGTTGGTTTCTCTTCTGGAAGCTCTTTCGCCTCATTTGGTGTAAAAAGTCTAGAGTATCTCAGTGGTCCATAGGTGACCTCCTCCCCACAGCGTGTAACCCCGATGCCTCTGACAGCAGTGTGTGTGTGAGCAGCAGCAGTGCAGCACACGCAGAAACCACTTTTGTTTTAAGTGATCTGACAATTACACCGGTGATGTCATGTGCATTTTCAGTGGGCGTTAATGAGGATGGAGTGTCTTCAGACTTCAGGAAAGGAACAGCACGTGGTGTCAAAATAAAACTTCTGATGCCTTTTCCAAATAAGTTCTCTAAAAACACTTTCTTAAACAGTCACTCAAACATTTATATGTTTGTCATCACGGGGGATAAATATAACTATATGAGGAGAAACAGGGACTTCACAAGGATGATTCTGAAAGAAAAGCAGCTCAGTGCAGACACAGAAACTTAAATGGCAGAGACTGTGCAATCACCACAGACAGAATCATCCTCTTACATGATAAGGACCGTGGTTAATACAATCACCACAGCTACACAGCATCATCCCTCATACATGGTGAGGACCGGGTCCGACAGCATTGTCTGTTTTGTCAACTACTGAAGTTGAGTTTTCTAATGTAATCAGTATGGAGTAATACAACAGTTTGGTGTTAAAATGGTGTCAAGTGAAGCTTTTAAAAAAAATAGTAAATTCCAGGCAAAGATCACAGACGAGGCCTAGAAGGCCTTCAAGTGGCCATACTGGTTTGTCAAAGCCTGATCCCGTCAGATCTCAGGAGCTCAGCAGGGCTGGGCCTGGTTAGTACTTGGATAGGAGACACTGGGAATTCCAGGTGCCACAGGGGGGCGCCAGTCACAAAAAAACTGGTGTTGTGTCTTTAGGCAAGACACTTCACCCACATTGCCTAGTATGAAAGTGATGTGTGCAGGGCAGGACTCCTTTGAAAAAGAGATTAGTGATCTCAGTGGGATTTTCCTGGGTAAATGAAGGTTAAAAAATAATTTAAAAAATTGAACTCTATGAAGAAGATAAAGAAATGAACTTTTCCTGAAAATGAAGTGAATGAAGTATAATACCCTACAAAGGTAGATCACTGTAAAATTATGTTTAGTCAAAAATGAGATGTAATTTGTAATTTTAGGGGTATGTGAATAAATATCGTGAGCCAATTTGATTGTTTTGATGAGAAAATAAAGGGCTATGACAACCGTAACATCCAAAACCATACGAATAAAGTGAAGCTCTTAAAAAATTAGTAAATTCCAGGTAAAGATCACGGATGAGGCCTAGAACTCTGTAAAGAACTAGGAGTATGATCCATATTTAGAATTGAAATAGCCAATCAAGAGCAAGGCTGTTAAAGCCAGCAGCACTGCTGGTGTGGTGGCAGTGCTGCTGGCAACTGATGTCAGACAAAATATATCGTCTGACAGCATCAGTTATAGAGAGAGGGGCCGAGTAATCCAGCTCCTCCAAGGAACCGGAAGTGCACCCAAGTGTTTGGAATGCAGCAGCCAGTGGGTTAGCTGTTTCCATTCATACAGTCTGAACCAATGAGGCAAAGAACATCTGTTATGTCCATGACGCTCAAACATATGGACTTGATATCTCCATGTGAGAAACAGGATATTGAATAATAAACGCGTGTTTACATTGACAGGAGGTGTTTACAGAACATTTCACTGATCCAATAACTCCAGGAATCTGATCATCATTAGATTTTTGGTGCATGTAAACAGCCATCAGCAAGAAGAAGAAGAGACTGACAGGTGATTCTGTTATTAAATATCTGAGCGTCAGATATTTGCACAAGACATATTGTGTCTGCTAAACTTATCATCTAAGACAAACTTATCATCTAAGACACACACACACACACACACACACACACACACACACACACACACAGACACACACACACACACACACACACAGACATTGCAGTGCCCAAAACATCATCATAACAAAGTGCTACATGCTGTTGGCCCCTCCTGTGAACAGCTGCACATCATCCTACTGAGTAGCAGATGTTATGTGATGTTATTAGATCATGAATTAAGGAAATTAAACTGGAGGATGAACTACATCCACCAGTGGAGGTGAAAACGAGGCGAGAATAACTCCAAATCCAACTTTGGGTGAGTAAATGGTGAGAAACAGCACCATAATAAGACTGCTTTAATTGGTTCACATAACACTGAAGACTGAGCTGTTAATCAGGAGGTGCACATTATAACATATTAATTGTTGCTAGATTGTTGCTTTTATCTCTGAGAGTTGTGAAAAGGCACGGTGACGGAGTGGCTAGCATGCAGCCGGGCCTTTCTGTGTGGAGAGGCTGACGTCACTTCCCAGTGAGTGTATTCTGTTCTGTGTATCGACAGTGTGCTAGCTTATCTGTGTCTCTGTGAAGCTAGTATATTTGTCATTTTAAGTCTAAAAGTCAATTTTAAAATCTGCTTTCCGCTCTAGGTGCGTGTCTTCGTCATCTAAACTCTCCGCTTAGCTCTACTTTTGCATTTGCTTAGTGTTTCTGTTAGCCTCGCTTAGCTTGCTGGGCTTTTGCCTAGCTTAGCTCGTGTGTACCTACTTTCAAGATGGCGCCGCCCCGTCTGTGCTGGCGACACGGCTGTGGACGTTTGTGGTGAAAGAGTGATATTTTAATGTTTTTATTACTTTGGCAATATGTTACTGGACTCCCAATACATCTGTAAGCAAGTTAACGTGCTACGATGGCTTATTTAGAAATCTACGTTTTGGTGTGTCTTTTATGGTTGTGCGTAATGGTTTCATGGCACCCTGCTCACACACTGCGAGTCAGGAGTGGTGACGGCCTACCTGTTCTCACCTATTCTCGGGAGGATCTACTGAATCTATGCCCGTACGCCTCTAGCAAACCTGATTTGGACCCTGAGCTGCGCGACATACAGCGCAAAACCAGGAAACGAGGCTGCAGAGGAGGAATCAAAGTAAAGAACCGGCGGCGTGGGTACAAGCCCATACTACCCTCTGTGATCATGGGAAATGTGCGCTCGCTTTGTAATAAAGTGGATGAACTTTCTGCATGTGTTCGCTTTGACCGTCTGTATCGACAAAGCAGTCTACTGTGTTTTACCGAGACGTGGCTGATGGAGAAGATCCCTGATTCTCACGTGAACCTTGATGGTTTTACGCTGCTCAGGATGGATCGGGACCTCAGCCAAACCGCTAAGAAGCAAGGCGGAGGAGTGTGCGCCTACGTTAACGAACGCTGGTGCCATCCGAATCACATCACGGTAAAAGAGAGGAAGTGTGACGGGAATATTGAACTGCTAGTGGTAAGTTGCCGTCCGTACTATCTCCCGAGAGAAATATCACATGTTGTGCTGACTGTAGTCTACATCCCGCCTTCCGCGAATAGAAAGTTGGCGACTGAAACTGTCTCCAAAATTACACACGACTTGCAGCGCGCCTCACCCGATGCACTGTTTATTATTACGGGGGACATGAATCATTGTTCTCTTTCCTCGGTGCTGCCTTCTTTTAGACAGATGGTTAAATGTCCCACGAGGGGGAAAAAGACAATTGACTTGTTTTATACAAACATCAAGGACAGTTTTGTTTCTTCTGCACTCCCCCCACTCGGGCAATCGGATCACAACTTGGTGGTCTTAAAATCCAAATATACACCGGTTGTGCAAAGGCAGCCAATTACTAAAAAGACTGTGCGCGTTTGGTCAGAGGCGGCGTGTGATGCGCTTAGAGGGTGTTTTGATTGTACCGATTGGTCGGTGTTTATGGAGTGTGGTAATAATAATGATGTGGAGGACATTTCGGAGAAGGTGACTTGTTACATCAATTTCTGTGTGGATTTAGTTGTACCCTGTAAGCAAGTGAAAGTCTTTGCTAACAATAAGCCATGGGTGACCAGAGAGGTTAAAGCTGCTATAAACATGAAAAAGTTTGCCTTTTTTAGCGGTGATGAAGAACAGATTAAAGTCGCACAAAAGGAGCTGAAAAAAGTCCTGAGACAGAGTAAACAAAGACACAAGGAGAAGTTTGAAAGATCCGTTGATAACCCGAGCACTAAGTGTCTCTGGGACAGCATGAAAACTATGACGGGCTATGGCCCTTGTAAGTCCAGTCCTTCAGACATGAATGTGAATGAAATGAACAAATACTTTGCTCGATTTGATGAACTTAACTTTGCACATGAGCATCAGAAATTGTTTTCAACACTTGCTGCAAATGGGACTGAATCGTCGTGCCCTGAGATTAGTTTCAGTGTTCGTGATGTCCAACAGCAGCTTCGGTATCTGAAACCTAACAAGGCAGCAGGGCCAGATGGTGTTCATCCCCGTGCCCTTAAAGCCTGTGCTCAGCAACTTGGATCTATTTTACATTTCATTTTTACACTTTCTTTATCAAGTGCTAAAATTCCTGCTATGTGGAAGACATCTTGTTTGGTGCCAATTCCCAAAAAGTCAAATGTAAGTGGCACCTTGTCTAATCTCAGACCTATTGCACTGACCTCCCACATTATGAAATGCTTTGAGAGACTGGTTTTAAGTCGGTTGAGGGAACAAGTGGCATTATTTCAGGACCCATTACACTTTACCTACAGGAAGGTGTGAGTGTCGATGATGCGTTATTGTATTTGCTCCACACAGCGTATCGACACCTGGAAAAAATTGGTAGCTCTGTCCGTATTATGTTTTTTGATTTTTCTAGCGCTTTTAATACTATTCAACCACACCTTTTAGCTAATACATTAATGAGTTTTAATCTGCACAACACCACAGTTGCATGGGTTTTAGAATACCTCTTAAACCGTCCTCAGTATGTAAGACTTAATGACAGATGTTCGGAAATAATCTTAACAAACACGGGAGCTCCCCAGGGCACAGTCTTATCGCCCTTTTTATTTACCTTGTACACAGCCGAATACAGGCAGAACTTTGATTCTTGTCATATGCAAAAATTTTCAGATGACACTGCTCTTTTGGGCCTCATCTCCAAGGATAATGACCTGGTTTATAGGACTGAAATCAACTCCTTTGTCAGATGGTGCGATGCCCATTTTTTACTACTTAATTTGGACAAAACGCAGGAGTTAATTATTGATTTCAGAAAGAACAAAAAAGCCATTCTTCCTGTTGTCATTAAAGGGCAGTCTGTTGAGATTGTTGACTCTTCTAAGTCCTTGGGAGCACATTTGGATAGTAGGCTGAACTGGAGGAGGAACAGTGATGCCGTTTTCAAAAAAGCTCAGTCTAGACTGTTCTTCTTGAGGAAACTACGATCTTTTGATGTGAGCAAAAGGCTTTTAAATGTGTTTTATCAGGGGATTGTGGCCAGTGTGTTGTTTTATGGTGTGTTGTGCTGGGGCGGGAGCATCACCATTGCTGACAAGAATCGCATAAACAAGCTGATTAAGAAGGCTGGTGCAGTAGTGGGACTGAACCTGGACTCTGTGGACACTGTTGTGGACAAAAGGATGAGGACTAAACTTCAAACTGTCCTCTCTCTTACGGACCATCCTCTTCACAGCATTTTTAATGAACTTAAAAGCTCCTTTAGTGGGCGAATGGTGATGCCCCGATGTTCTACAGAACGCCTCAGAAATTCTTTTATTCCTGCAGCTGTGCACTTTTATAACAAGCACTTTATTTGAGACTGTGCGAATTTCAGAATGTGTTTTTTATGACTAGGGAAGTTACAGTTGTTGCTGAGTCCTGTACGTTGTGCCCACTGTCTGTCTTTTATCTGTCTTTGTCCATGTGTTGTAGTTTGTATGTAAGTCCATGGCATTTTAATTTCCCCTCTGGGGATCAATAAAGCATCTATCTATCTATCTATCTATCTATCTATCTATCTATCTATCTATCTATCTATCTATCTATCTATCTTAGCCATAGCCATGCCGTCTGCCTCTTCACTCACCCCTCTGTTCTGCTCAGCTTGCCGTATGTACAGCGAGTCACCTGCCTCCTTTAGCGAAAAGGATAGCACCAGGGGGCTGTTCCAGAAAGTGGGTTAAACAAACTCCGAGTCTGTCCCTGAACTTTGAGTAGATTTACTCTGAGACGGGAAACTCTGAGTTTCTGGTTCCAGAACAGGTGATATGAATGAGGTAAATCAACTCTGAGTAGGTTCACCTCAAGTTACGCGCGTGCACGACTACTATAAAAAGCCATAGTCAATTGATCCTGAAACCATGAGTGTCACCATGACAACGACCAAAAAGAGATGGAGTTACTTCAGCTGGAGCTCGAGGTCCTCATGGAGGCTACGGGGAGGAGACATTTTCTGTGGTAAATCAAACACCTGCAGCGGCAAAGGAGAGAGAGACGCCTGGAGGAAACTGTGGCTGAGTCAATGCGTAAGTTTGAACTGTTCAGTTGAGTTCACATTCAGCTGTAAGATCATCGCTTATTTGCCTAGAATAGGAATAAAATCTGATTTTTGTTTAGGTGCAAACCA
Source organism: Odontamblyopus rebecca (assembly GCA_030686955.1). Lineage (NCBI taxonomy): Eukaryota > Metazoa > Chordata > Actinopteri > Gobiiformes > Gobiidae > Odontamblyopus > Odontamblyopus rebecca. The sequence goes on along the minus strand of CM060654.1, from coordinate 44,502,492 downwards.
ACAGGGGAGAAAAGAACTTGGAAGCAACGAAAAATGAAATATAAAAATATCATCCAAAGCGGTAAGGCATGTTTTTAATGCCTTAGGTTGTTAAAGTAAATGTAAATTCAGTGGCTGCTTGAAATAGTAATGCAAATTATTAACAAAATGCTGTTTTAACCTGACCTCCCACTTAAAACCTCACTTAGGAAATGAAAACTTGATATGTTTAGCCTGTACATTTATACTTTAATAGGCTGCATTTCAAATGTGACTGTGTACATGAAGACTCAAGAAAATATGTTTTGAGAAAAAAAATAACATTTGAGTTCTGCTCAGCCAACAGAAAGAAGCAGAGGCCAAAAAAACAGGGGGAGGGCCACATACACCCACTGTGACTGAGGCTGAGGTGAGGCCCTCAGCCAAAACGCTAACCAGCCAGTGGCTGAAGGCCCTGGGGGAAGAAGCTCTTCTGAGCCCATCGCCCCCATGGACACAAGTGCCTCCACCACCATCACCGGCAACAGGCATTTCAGCACCAGGGGAACTGTCCTCACCGCTCTGCACTGTTGTCTTGCCATAGTGCTCCGCGTCACCAATATTATAAAGAAAACTTCCACTGGCATAAAAATGTGAAGGGAAGTGAGCCACGTCCGCAGTGTGTTAAGTTTGTAATGTGAGGCCGGAGGCTTTAAGATAAATGATACCGTTTGACGAAAACCAGCAGCGCTCAAACAGATATTCATCTGGAAAAGAGAGAATATCCGGCCTGGGGTGAAAGATTCTCTCATGGCGCAAAGTGTTTCTAATAATTTGTGCTTCAGTGTCAATCGGGTTTGGGAGGAATGGATAAGCCACGTTGTCTCAAAGCGATTTTCATGTGAGAGGAGCGAAAAAACTCATTTCAAGAAAACCTGCCCCGAGCAGGTTAAGTTCACAGAGTCTGTTACCATGGTGACTGACTCAGTGTTTCAGTTGCCTCGTTTTCTGGAACAGAAAACCCAGATTTTCCCTCATCTCAGGATTAACTTACTTAGTTTTCACATATCCCACTTTCTGGAACAGGCCCCAGGTGTATTAAGTGTAGTTTGTCTTTAGCTTTGGAGGCCAGGCTAGAGCAGGTAGAAGCGCAGCTCCGCACAGTGGAGGAGGAAGAGAATCGAGTTAGCCAGGCAGCGTCAGGGACCGCGGACCGCGCTAACAGCAGTAGCAATGTTAGCAAGACTAGCCCCCAGCTTTCCCCCAGCAGCCGGGAGAAGAGGACGGATTTGTCACGGTTAGGAGGAAGCATAGTGCTAAACGCAAACACTTAGAGCACCTGAAGCTTCCCGTCCAAAATAGGTTTGCTCCCCTCAGCAACACACCGACTGTACCAACGACTCCGGTAATTGGCAGTTCTATAGTCAGGGACGTGAGGCTGCCAGCGGCCACTGTTAGGTGTTTACCGGGGGCCAGAGTGGGTGACATCGGAGGATACCTTAAGATGCTAGCCCAGAGTGAGCGTAGGTTCCATCGTATCATGATTTACGTTGGCGGTAATGACGCCCGGAGGAGACAATCAGAGGTGCTCAAATTGAACGTAGGATCGGTGTGCAAACTCGCTAAGTCAATGTCGGATGCCGTAATATTCTCTGGTCCCCTGCCGAATTTGACCAATGACGAAATGTACAGCCGCTTTTCATCATGTAACCGCTGGTTATCGAGATGGTGTCCCAAAAACAACATAGGCTTTGCTGATAATTGGCGTGCGTTTTGGAGAAAACCAGGTCTCAAGGAAGCAGCTTCCTCAGCTCCAGTCCACAGGTCCCACAGTTACCGATCAGTTTGTTGACAGAGCTATGCTCTCATTAAAAACAGTTTTAGACAAAGTAGCTCCACTAAAACAAAAAGTTACTAAACCAAATCGAGTTTCACCATGGTTTAATTCTGAAACTCGTCTTCTTAAACAAACAGCCCACAAATTAGAAAAGATCTGGTGCCACTCCAGCTCAGAGCAGTCTCTGAATGTCTGGAAAAATAGTCTCTTAATTTACTGTATTTTCCGGACTATAGAGCGCACCGGTATATAAACCACATCCACTCTATTTTTAAAAAAAAGTTATACAAGCCGCAACCGGGCTATAAGCCGCTGATATCCATGTTGAAAAATGAGATATTTACTGCATCTACAGAACGATTTTGTACTGTAAATGTACATTTATGTACCTGAACAGATTCTTTCTGAACAGTGCCTTTTAACACGGCAGCAACTGTACTGATTAAAACGAGGTCAAAAACAGAAAAGAACCGGTAATTGACATTAATTTCTTCTGTGCAGTGAAGCCACAAGTCACTTTAATCATCTCGGCTGACGCCGAGCTTACAGCAGCAGCACAGGAGAGGTCTGTGGGACACAACTTTCAGTCCCGCTCCTGCACGCCGCAGTCTTCAGTACCGCTACCGCGAGCTCCCGCCCGCGCTCGCAATAAGCTTTCAGAATGCTCTTATTATACATCCAAGGCCCTGTTTTGTGTTGGGTCCCGCGGGTGCAGGGCTCTACAGCGGTTTCCTTCCTGAAGCAAGATCGATGACTTCAACTTAAAACTTGCATCATACAAACTCCTTCATGTGCTTTTCATGATGAAGGGGTGAGGATTTGAAAATAATTACCAGTTAGTAATTTGTCGTGTGTGTTATATCTGCTAAATAAAAAGTAGCATATTCTTCTTTGCATTAATTTTCCGTCTATCTTGTTTTTGAAATTCCGGTTAGAGCGCCCCCTAGTGGTGAAAGAAAAATACACAGATTAGCCGCTCCTTTGTAAAAGCTGCATGGTTCAAAGCCTGGGAAAAAAGTAGCGGCTTATAGTCCGGAAAATACTGTATAAAAGGGCCCTACGTCAGGCTAAGACCAGGTATTACTCAACTCTAATAGAAGAAAACCAGAACAATCCCAGTTTTTTTTTTTTGTTCAGCACTGTAGCCAGGCTGACCACCAGCCACAGCTCGGTAGAACCGTGTATTCTGGCTACTCTAAATTGTGATGAATTTCTAAAATTTTTCAATAATAAAATCTCGGATAATTGTGTAATTATCCGAGACAAATTAAATGAAATTAATCCCACAATCAGCCTCGATCAAATTAAAGCTTTAGAAGTAGAGGCCTCTGTAAAGCCAGCTAAAACTTTGGACTTCTTCTCCACAGTGGACCAGTTGTAATGTCCTCCAAAACGTCAACATGTCTTCTAGACCCAATACCCACTAAGCTTTTTAAAGAAACTTTCCCCCTAATTAATGGTATTATACTGAATATAGTGAATACCTCACTAGAGACAGGCTACGTCCCACAGTCCTTTAAATATGCAGTGATTAAACCACTTCTGAAAAAACCCAGTTTAGACCCAGGCCTTCTGGCCAACCACAGACCAATATCAAACCTTCCTTTTGTTTCAAAAGTTCTAGAAAGAGTTGCAACTAAACAGCTTTGTTGCCACCTACAGGACAACAACCTGTTTGAGATTTTCCAGTCAGGATTCAGACCCCATCACAGCACAGAACCTGCATTAGTTCGAGTCACAAATGATTTGTTATCAGCTGCAGACAATAGGCTGCTCTCAGTCCTGGTTTTGTTAGACCTCAGTGCAGCTTCGACACGATCGACCACAACATCTTATTACAAAGATCAGAATGTGATGTAGGGATTAGAGGAGTGGCCTTGTGCTGGTTTAAATCCTATCTGAGAGGTACCAGTTTATCAGTGTAAATGGTCAATCTTCAGTGTGCACTAATGTTAACTACGGAGTGCCGCAGGGGTCAGTACTTGGACCCATTCTGTTTATGCTCTACATGCTGCCACAGGAAATGTAATCAGAAAGCACAGCATTAACTTTCCCTGTGATGCAGATGACACACAGTTGTACTTATCAATAACACCTGGTCAAAATGACCATGTGACCAATGACCAGTCAGTAAAACAGCATCTTCCACCTCCGCAACATCGCCAAAGTTAGAAATATCTTATCCAAAAATGATGCAGAAAAGCTTGTCCATGTATTTATTTCATCAAGATCAGACTGTAACTCTCTGCTGCAGCCTGCCCTAAAAGCTACTAAAAAGCATTCAGCTTGTTCAAAATGCAGCTGCAACATTATTAACAGGAACAAATAGAAGAGAACACATTACTCTGGTGTTAGCTTCACTTCAATGGCTCCTGGTTGAGTTTAGAATTAAATTTAAAATCCTTCTTCTCACCTATAAAGCTGTAAATGGGACGGGCCCATCTTATATTTCTGACCTGACAGCACCTTACAAACCAAACAGACACTGCGCTCATAAAATGCAGGGCTACGAGTGTCTCCAGGTTTAATAAACTTACAATGGGAGGTAGAACTTTTAGTTACCTCCTGTTTTCTGGAATCAGCTTCCACCTCATGTCAGAGAGGCAGACACAGTCTCTACATTTAAGGTTAGGCTTAAAACATTCTTCTATGAGAAAGCTTATGGCCAGGTTAGAGGAGCAGGGTTAACTCCACAGCTGAAGTCAGGCTGCTCTAGGAGTTAGATGCTGGGGGAAGTATGGAGCCCTGAGCCTCTGTCCTCTTATTCTAACTGCTCCTTCTCCTTCATCTCTGTCCCATAACCTCATGTTTTACAGACAAATCAGTTCACTGCTGTTCACCAGAGTCTCTCTCTTCTTCTCTTCTGCTCCCTCTGGGAGTGGAGCTGTTTCAGATGGTTCTGAGGTTCCAGATGTTCCTCCTGTGAGCAGACGCTGACCAGACCTTAGCTCTACCCCTCTCACCTCACCTATCTGGATGGAGCCCCCACCTGCCTGGATGGAGCCCCCACCTGCCTGGATGGAGCCCCACCTGCCTGGTTGAAACCCTGAACCCAAATAAGCCGATGTACAGTCCCCCACACGTCTGCCTGTCCGTCTGAACCCTGCTCTCTATAAAGTGACTGGTTCCTCAAAGTTCTCAGGTCTGAAGGTGCCGCATGGCGACAGCTGTTGGCAACAGTGTCTGGAGAGAATTTTCCCATACTGCACCTGCCGGTGGGTTTTTTGCTCTGGCACCAAGGATCATGTGTTCATGGAGAGACTGAGGATGGGACAATGTGTTTGCTGATGTCTATGTCAGATGATGTTTCCATGTTTTTCACTGTGAAGATAAATAAAGATAAATAAAATTGTGAAGATAAATAAAGACAAATAAAATTTAATTTAATTGAAATTGAGTTTGCATGTTCTCCCCGTGTCTCGGTGCGTTTCCTCTGGGGACTCCGGTTTCCCCCATCACAAAAAAACAAACAAACATGCAACATTGGTCAATGGCCCCAGGAAGAATAGCTATGTGGAAGCACAGGTCAAAATGACTACAATATAAATAAAAAAGTGCTTCTAAACTCACTGCAGTGAATCATTAGGCTGCTCTGAATGCAGAAGGAGAGTGAGGAAGAACTCTGGACTGACTCTGCAAACTGTTTACAATGACCTAGTTCTGTTTTTCACATGTTTAACAGTTTAAAAATCAGATACAGAGGTTAACTGTCCAATTGCTGATTTGTAGAACATGTTCCATGATAAAGCCTATAATAGAAGTGGAATCAGGGACTGTGACTCACTCGCAGCATTTGGTTCCAAATGAAGCTCATTGAGGTTGTCAGTTATAGCAGGTACCATATTTGGAAATCTGAGCTCAAAAGAGCCAATTATGAGCGAGGCTGTTGAGGTTAATGCCTCTTCCCTCCTCCAGTGCTGGTTTGACAGGTCAGCAGGTGCTTAGCAACGCTGTCAATCAACCTGTTGCTAACGCTGGCAAGAGTGGGGAAATAAGGCACTTGGGGCATTATTAATGTTCATATCTTGATTTAGTGACAAAATTGTGAAATAAAACCAATATTTTATGGGTAGAATGACGAACCTGACAGCAGCAGTGGCAGTAAGAGAGACTTCGCTTTTTCAATGCAAAATTGTATTTGTTGAATTGGAAGCAGAGATCACAGGAACCACTTCGTGCCCATGATCACTTGAATAATTTATATACAGTCTATGTTTTTTGGATAATATCTCAACTAAGTTCACCGTGTTCTCTTGTCAGCACAAAAGGTTTTTTTCAGTTCTGTCAAAGACTGGGGACATTTTTAAATCAATAATTACTGTAAAGGTGTGAAGTCACAGTAAATGATCTTTTTGTCTTTTCAAGGTAACATTGTGGAATAAAATAGCCTCAGCTGCTGTGGACGACAGACTCATAAATGTCATATGTTTTTGAATAATTGAGTTGAAATGGGTGCAACAGGTATTGATCAGTTTAATGATTCAGTCGTTCTTCAGAAAACGTCTTCTCTCAATCTCGTTATAATATAAAGAAATCTCGTTGTGAGTCAAAGCTTCGTCTCCTCTCCTGTCTCATTAGATCAGATGGAGAATGTTGGCAATACCTGTCTAGATCTCCAGTCTCATGTCTATGGTAGTGGTTGGCGTATTGATACCAAATACCGATATACTGATACTGACAGAAGTATTGAAAAGTATCAGTATCAAACCTTCAGTATTTTCCAATATTTCTGAGAAGAGCCTTGTAGTAGCTTAGGTACTGGTTAATATTAGGGCCTAGTTTTGACATTCTGGTTATTAAGCTATGTTATACTGAGTTCTCTCAAACCAAAAAAATCTGGTCCACTGTGTGATGTCATTAATTGTTAATACAGGAAATGCTCAACTGCACCTTTAAACTCTGTACACCTTCACTCGAATCATTTTGATAATTTCAGTCTTACAATTGCCAAAAGGTCTTTTAACTTGAAAATTACCACTTCATGACATCATACGGTGAAACACGAGTATTTTAGGTTTGAAGATGTAGACAGACTGATAATAAAGGGTTAGTCAAACACAGGCCTCACCAAACTTTTTTCTCCAGGGGCCACATTATGGCTCCTGACTGTGATGGGGGGGTGGGGGCCGTATAACAGAAGTGTATGGCCCAGACCAACATGAGCACCAGCCTCACTGTGAAGTAAAAATAACCAGCCTGACACAGCTATTCACAATACTACACATAATTCCCGGCACATATTTGTTTATCGATACTAGTGGTTTGCAAAAGTAGTAAGTACTTCACACTGTTTCAATTTGAAATTCCACAGAGATTCTATTTCAACTGTCAAGGTACAAAACATTTGGTGATTGACGTTGGTAAAGGAGAGTGAAAAATGACAAATTGTAGCTAGGCCTGTAATTGATATAATTTAATTGGAGGATTGCCTCATAGCACCAGTGGCCAAGTGGCCTTAGTTTGAAGACCTCTGCTCAAACATGTGTGAATGAAACAAAACACAACTCCAGGTCTGTTTTTGAGGAGGTGTTATAAGCTTAAAGTAATTTTTTGCATAATATAGGAACTTTAAAGAACACATATTATGCTAAATCAACTTTTTTTTAGCTCTTTGGTAGTGTTTCCTGGGTGTATATGGTGTGTATTGACTCATAAAAACTCAGTTTCAACCATACAGTAGTTGCAAAGATATATTTATATCTTTTTGACATCTTTCAGTTCCGGTCCAGACACGCCGTTTTCATTTTCTGTGATCTGTTACATTTTCTCGATCTGTTACATCACAGAATTTCAGCGGAAATCTCCTAAAAAGGAAATACAAGTTCAATAACTTCCGTCTAATTGCTCTCCGGGTCCACCATCTTGTTTTTGGTTTGTAGTCCAAGCACAACATGATGAACAAAGTCCGTAGCGTTGGTTGTATTAACCAACACACAGCGTTACACCGCCCTCCAGCCACAGAACTGTTGAGAAGTACATGGATTACTTTTATTTTTCGGGGAAATGTGCCCGCGAAAGTTCCCAAAACGCTATTGTATGTGCTAACCACTTCAAGGACGACCACTTCACAAACCTGCACCAGTACAGCGAAGGATCTGCAGAAAGGCTTCGTTTTATAGAAGGATCATTTCCTTCAATCTATCCAACTGATGCGGTAAGAAAAAACTAACACCAAAATAACGATAAATACTATTGTTGATATGATGCTGCGGTTTATGTGATGGTTTTGACTTTAGCGTTAGCTATGTGTAATGTAGTTTGTCATTGTGTTGTTTGTATATCTACATGCATCAGGTCACTTGTGTTCAGTGCATAGGTCGTATATATATGTACAGTCTACGGTTCGCTGTAGCTTTTAGCGCACTATAGGCCGTATATATATGTACGGTCTACGGTTCGCTGTAGCTTTTAGCACACTATAGGCCGTATATATATGTACGGTCTACGGTTCGCTGTAGCTTTTAGCACACTATAGGCCGTATATATATGTACGGTCTACGGTTCGCTGTAGCTTTTAGCACACTATAGGCCGTATATATATGTACGGTCTACGGTTCGCTGTAGCTTTTAGCGCACTATAGGCCGTATATATATGTACGGTCTACGGTTCGCTGTAGCTTTTAGCACACTATAGGCCGTATATATATGTACGGTCTACGGTTCGCTGTAGCTTTTAGCACACTATAGGCGGTATATATATGTACGGTCTATGGTTCGCTGTAACTTTAGCACACTATAGGCCGTATATATATGTACGGTCTACGGTTCGCTGTAGCTTTTAGCGCACTATAGGCCGTATATATATGTACGGTCTACGGTTCGCTGTAGCTTTTAGCACACTATAGGCCGTATATATATGTACAGTCTATGGTTCGCTGTAGCTTTTAGCACACTATAGGCCGTATATATATGTACGGTCTATGGTTCGCTGTAGCTTTTAGCACACTATAGGCGGTATATCTACATGCATCAGGTCACTTGTGTTCAGTGCATAGGCCGTATATATATGTACAGTCTATGGTTCGCTGTAGCTTTTAGCACACTATAGGCTAATCGCTTGTTTACGCTGCGCAGGCTGCTACTTGGTCACATGTGGATTTGGGTGATATTATGTGACTGTGGATCTTCACAAAATAGTTTTAATGTGTAACGTTATGTTCCAACCACTACCAAGAAGAAGCACAGTGGTGTTTAGGAGCCTGTCCTGTTATCGCAGGACAGGAGGAAAACATACGGTGCATTTCAGTGGAGGAGCAGCACGACGAGCAGCCACAAAAACGTGTAAATATTCCTATCAGAGAGAGTTCTGGCAAACAACCGAGTGACCACATGTAAGTTGTAAGAAAACATCAGCTACTGTCTCGGAGTATTTAGCGATAAATGAATAAATAAAGTATTTAGCTAGTTCGGAGTCACGTGTAGCGTCGAGAAATAATAGTATAGACCGACTGCTCTAGGTGTGTGTGGGCGTGTTTAGAGGTGTGTTCTGGGTGTGTGTGGGCGTGTTTAGAGGTGTGCTCTGGGTGTGTGTGGGCGTGTTTAGAGGTGTGCTCTTGGTGTGTGTGGGCGTGTTTAGAGGTGTGCTCTTGGTGTGTGTGGGCGTGTTTAGAGGTGTGCTCTGGGTGTGTGTGGGCGTGTTTAGAGGTGTGCTCTGGGTGTGTGTGGGCGTGTTTAGAGGTGTGCTCTTGGTGTGTGTGGGCGTGTTTAGAGGTGTGCTCTGGGTGTGTGTGGGCGTGTTTAGAGGTGTGCTCTGGGTGTGTGTGGGCGTGTTTAGAGGTGTGCTCTGGGTGTGTGTGGGTGTGTTTAGAGGTGTGCTCTGGGTGTGTGTGGGCGTGTTTAGAGGTGTGCTCTGGGTGTGTGTGGGCGTGTTTAGAGGTGTGCTCTGGGTGTGTGTGGGCGTGTTTAGAGGTGTGCTCTGGGTGTGTGTGGGCGTGTTTAGAGGTGTGCTCTGGGTGTGTGTGGGCGTGTTTAGAGGTGTGCTCTTGGTGTGTGTGGGCGTGTTTAGAGGTGTGCTCTGGGTGTGTGTGGGCGTGTTTAGAGGTGTGCTCTGGGTGTGTGTGGGCGTGTTTAGAGGTGTGCTCTTGGTGTGTGTGGGTGTGTTTAGAGGTGTGCTCTGGGTGTGTGTGGGCGTGTTTAGAGGTGTGCTCTGGGTGTGTGTGGGCGTGTTTAGAGGTGTGCTCTTGGTGTGTGTGGGCGTGTTTAGAGGTGTGCTCTGGGTGTGTGTGGGCGTGTTTAGAGGTGTGCTCTGGGTGTGTGTGGGCGTGTTTAGAGGTGTGCTCTGGGTGTGTGTGGGCGTGTTTAGAGGTGTGCTCTGGGTGTGTGTGGGCGTGTTTAGAGGTGTGCTCTGGGTGTGTGTGGGCGTGTTTAGAGGTGTGCTCTGGGTGTGTGTGGGCGTGTTTAGAGGTGTGCTCTTGGTGTGTGTGGGCGTGTTTAGAGGTGTGCTCTGGGTGTGTGTGGGCGTGTTTAGAGGTGTGCTCTGGGTGTGTGTGGGCGTGTTTAGAGGTGTGCTCTTGGTGTGTGTGGGTGTGTTTAGAGGTGTGCTCTGAGTGTGTGTGGGCGTGTTTAGAGGTGTGCTCTGGGTGTGTGTGGGCGTGTTTAGAGGTGTGCTCTTGGTGTGTGTGGGTGTGTTTAGAGGTGTGCTCTTGGTGTGTGTGGGTGTGTTTAGAGGTGTGCTCTTGGTGTGTGTGGGCGTGTTTAGAGGTGTGCTCTTGGTGTGTGTGGGTGTGTTTAGAGGTGTGCTCTGGGTGTGTGTGGGCGTGTTTAGAGGTGTGCTCTGAGTGTGTGTGGGCGTGTTTAGAGGTGTGCTCTGGGTGTGTGTGGGCGTGTTTAGAGGTGTGCTCTGGGTGTGTGTGGGCGTGTTTAGAGGTGTGCTCTGGGTGTGTGTGGGCGTGTTTAGAGGTGTGCTCTGGGTGTGTGTGGGCGTGTTTAGAGGTGTGCTCTGGGTGTGTGTGGGCGTGTTTAGAGGTGTGCTCTGGGTGTGTGTGGGCGTGTTTAGAGGTGTGCTCTGGGTGTGTGTGGGCGTGTTTAGAGGTGTGCTCTGGGTGTGTGTGGGCGTGTTTAGAGGTGTGCTCTGGGTGTGTGTGGGCGTGTTTAGAGGTGTGCTCTGGGTGTGTGTGGGCGTGTTTAGAGGTGTGCTCTTGGTGTGTGTGGGCGTGTTTAGAGGTGTGCTCTGGGTGTGTGTGGGCGTGTTTAGAGGTGTGCTCTTGGTGTGTGTGGGCGTGTTTAGAGGTGTGCTCTGGGTGTGTGTGGGCGTGTTTAGAGGTGTGCTCTGGGTGTGTGTGGGCGTGTTTAGAGGTGTGCTCTGGGTGTGTGTGGGCGTGTGCAGTGCTGTGGGCGGCGAACAGCTGCCCTCGTGAACCAGCCCAATTAAGCAGGAGAAGATGGATGGATTTTTTTTTTAGATATAATAAAATGTAATAAAATACAATAAAACACAAAAGTGCAGGCACATTTAAATAAAGTATAAGTATTTAACAGGTGCTAAAATTGCTTCAGGTGAGTTCCATATTGCACATAATGGTATTGCATGTGGGTTGTGGAGCAGGTTATTGCACAGATAACAGTGACAGTGAGGTAGTAACATACATCATACATTCATATAGTGCAGCAGCAGTGAGAGTATAATGTATCACAGACAGCAGTTTAGTGCAGTGTTAATGAGAGTTCAGCAGTCTGACAGCATGGGGATAGTAGCTCTTTCAGTGTTTTTGTGCGTGCTGCAGGCTGCTGTATCGTCTGCCAGAGGGCAGCAGATGGAAAAGTCTTTGTGCTGGATGATTGTGGTCCTTAGTTTTGCTGTGTGCCTTACGCAGACCCCTGCAGTGGTAAATGTCCTGGATGGTGAGGAGGCTGCTGCCAGTGATGCCCTCTGCCCGTCAGCAGGCTCTTCATGGGGCACCTGTAGAAGTTTGTGAGGATGCTGGTGTTCATACCAAACTTCCTCAACTTTCTCAGGTAGGAGCGGGGCTGAGAGGGGCTCCTCATGTCATGTAATAACCTGCCTCTGACTCACGGGGGCCGTTAGTTCAACCCGGAAATTGAAATGTTCTGGCCTTAGTTGATCCTAAAGAGGCCATTACAGATACAACTTTCTAGTGGCCCTTTAAAGCATTTACATCATGATGACCTGGTTTTGTGAGTGTGAGAGTTTAATGATAAAAAGCAGCTCACACACTCACAGAGGGGAGTGAGGATGAAGAGCCTCTCAGCCCAATTTTAATATTTATGTTTCAAACTTCACAACTGGAAATGAAAGAGTTTTGATTTAAAATGTTCAAATGTGAGACTGTCGAAACTTTGAGTAAATGTCTGTTTCAATGGTTTGAGTGAGACTGTTTTTTTTATTCCCAAAACAGGATAAAAGTACATCAGAAGGCTCATTCTATAATGCAGGCAAAAGTTTTAATGTAAAGAGAAAGCCCACACTTCCTCTTTTGCAACTGATGCTATCAACAGTATCTGGAGGTGTGTTGCTAACTGTGGGCACTGCTCTGTCTGAAGCTCTGTTAGTCAAGTTAGACTTTAATCTGATCTTAGTTTTAACACAATGTGACCAGAAAGAACTGAGTAAAGGCATCACATATTACTGGAGGCTTTGCCTGATTTAGGCTGCAGTTTGCCTCTTTCCAAGTTCAGGGAGGTGTGGCCAGACTTTGTGTCTTCGCAGTGTTTCCTGAAGTGTTGTCCCTCGCCTTGAGGTACCTGGATAACATAACATAAAATACCTGGATAACATAACATAAAATACCTGTCGTCATTGTGGGAAGGACACGTGAAGGAAAGATACTTAATTATAATTGTTCATCTAAACTTAGCATTTGAACTGAGTGTCCTGCCAATATATTCTGTTTCACTGAGGCTATACTTGTTAGGTTCTTATCACGGCTGCCCATGTGTTTGCATGTTTGACTTTTACACGTAGTTTTCTCTACCGTAGTGTACAGTAATCGATGGAAAAAGGCAGGCAAAAATATCAGGCTTTTTTGTGCAAAGAAGTCGGCCGACTTCACCATCTGCACCGCCTCCTCCACCACCTCTAGCTCAGCCCCTGTCCTCTAAATATCGAGGTAGTGGTTAGAAGAGTGGGCTGTAGACCCGAAATATTCCGTCTGGCCATATCACACAGAACACGATGAGCGTAGCATTCATTTTTGTTGTATGAGGGTTAGAGTTAACTCTCTGGAGGTAAAGTGTTCATATTTGACATATAGAGAATATAATATAATGAGTTACACCTGTCCTGTCTGTCTAGGGATGTTTTGCAGAATATGCAGGACTCATCACCAACGAGTGACGAGGCCCTTCACTAAGGTCCCCTGCATGAATTATAGGTGTGAGGCACTGGACCAGCACATGAGCTCAAACAATCATACCTCAAGCACTGCCACTGCTGCACAGTCAAGTAAAGAGAAGTATTTTTGATTATTTGATTTGATAAATGCATTACAAAAAAAAAAAAAAAAAAAATTAGGCTGTGTCCATCAGTGAAGCATTTCAGTCCATCCTGAACTTGGAGCATGATGCCATACTGGGTGCATTTAAATGTCTTTACTGGCTGCTTAAGAGGGAAACGGCACACCTCCTTGGATGCGACTATTTTGCCAAATTGAAGGTAGGATTTAAAAATGTAATATTACTATTTCGGTGTTTTTTGCTTGTGGTAAAATAAACAGTTTTAATGGGATATATTTTCTTAGATTGATCAAGGACAAACTACACTCTCACAGAATTGTTGATGAGATGCTTCAAATACTGACTGCAGTAGTTGAGGAGCCTATTCCAGATGGTATTAGAACATGAGGCTATTGGCATTGAAATAGACAAATCTATTCAAAACCAACTGGACATACACATCAGGTAAAGAACATTCACTTCTTTTATCAGTATCTAAGAGTCCTTGTAAACCAGGATTGGATCAATTGTTTTCATACTTTTCAGGGATACAGACAAAGAGGCTTTTCTGTCACTTCTTAGATTTGGTACTTATACCAGACGGCACAGCTGTAACCACTGTCGAGGCTGTAAAAGAGGTGATAATAAAAAACCCAAATAACTCAGGAGCACATCTTTGGCCTAGGCACAGATGGAGCAACAGTGTTGACAGGTATGTGAATTCATGAAATAAAAAGTAATTTGACATAAGTTAATAATTATTTTGCCTTATTCTGACACTTTGTTGTTGGAAAACAGAATGGCACTGCTAAATTACTGATGGTCACTTGCTGAGGAGGCAGATACACGGAAGGACCCAGTGGCACAAGGGTTGCACACCTACTGTGCAGCATACAGATGTGATGCAGCTGTACTTATGCAGGCAGATATCCTGCTTCACCTGACCCAGCTTTCAAAGTAGATCCAAAAGGAGGATGTGAACTTTCTGGCACTCCGTGACCATGTAAGCTGTGATGTGTATTCTTTTGTTTTAATAATCGCTGAAGTGATACCATCAAATTGTTCTTACTGAATATGATTGTTGATTGACATAATTTATTAAGGTTCTTGTTACCACTGAGATGCTGAGGCAGATAAAGGCAGCAGGACGACTGCTTTCTAGCTCAAGTCACAGAGTGTGAGCCTCCTCAATACTGACACTGAAGAGGAAAGGATATGACGAAGGGAGCCTACCTCCACAAGCACCTTCTGGCAACGTTTTCAGACAAAAGTAAGCAATAGTGAGTGATATTACTAGCCTCACTGATAGGTTATGGATCCCTACTTAGTCTGTTTACTTGCACGAGTTGCACTTGCACATTCTGTTGTTGTTAACATTTTCTCTTCTTCTTCCTTCAATAGTTCATAAAGCACAATTTCTGCATGATAATGTTACCAAAGCTGTGCTGCTGCTGTATACAACAGCAGAGTGAGGGGGCGGGGCAGAGTGAGGGGGCGGGGCAGAGCGAGGGGGCGGGGCAGAGCGAGAAGGTGGGGCAGAGTGAGAAGGTGAGGCAGAGTGAGGGGGCGGGGCAGAGTGAGAAGGTGGGGCAGAGTGAGAAGGTGGGGCAGAGTGAGAAGGTGGGGCAGAGCGAGAAGGTGGGGCAGAGCGAGAAGGTGGGGCAGAGCGAGAAGGTGGGGCAGAGAGAGAAGGTGGGGCAGAGTGAGAAGGTGGGGCAGAGGGAGAAGGTGGGGCAGAGTGAGAAGGTGGGGCAGAGCGAGAAGGTGGGGCAGAGCGAGAAGGTGGGGCAGAGTGAGAAGGTGGGGCAGAGTGAGAAGGTGGGGCAGAGCGAGAAGGTGGGGCAGAGCGAGAAGGTGGGGCAGAGTGAGAAGGTGGGGCAGAGAGAGAAGGTGGGGCAGAGCGAGAAGGTGGGGCAGAGTGAGAAGGTGGGGCAGAGTGAGAAGGTGGGGCAGAGCGAGAAGGTGGGGCAGAGCGAGAAGGTGGGGCAGAGCGAGAAGGTGGGGCAGAGTGAGAAGGTGGGGCAGAGTGAGGGGGTGGGGCAGTTCAGCAGCAGAACATCTCATGAAGTATAAAATGTCTGTCCAAACAAACTTTCTTGAGGTGAGTAAAGGTGAGTAAAAGTAAGTAAAGGCCTATTCATACTTCATAAGAACAAGAACAATGAAGTATGAAGTATGAATAGGCCTTGACTTACTTCTATCGGGTATTCACTGCCACATTTTATTGTTTTAAAGGGGAACTCTGGCACATTTGAAGCTAAAGTCCATTTGTAGAGGTGGTGGAATTCTGTCAGAAGCCTAAAAACAGCACAGATCAGTGTTTCCTCGGTGGAGATCTCACTGTGGCAGTGAGTCTGTCAAGGCAACAAACTAGTGTAGTGATGGGGGCAAGTTCTGAACTTCCACGTAAAACACCAATTTGCTTCACACTGAAGAAGCTTAGAGGCAACTGTTGTTGTGATTTTGGGCGCTACAAAAATAAATTGATTTGACTAACTGAGCTGTGGACATTATTCCATCCAAGGTGCTTAAACAGGTTTTTAATACAGTGGGACCTTGTCTCCTCTCATTCATAAATAGCCGCCTCAGCTCAGGTTCTGTACCAACTGTTTTCAAGGACGCTGTGGTCAGACCTCTAAAAAAAAACCCAACCTTGATCCTGCTATTGTGACAAATTTTAGACCTGTGTCCCATTTGCCCTTCCTGGGCAAGGTTTTGGGGAAAAAAATGTTTTCCTACAGTTGCATTCTTTTCTGGAAAACAATCGCATTTTTGAAAAATTCCAGTCTGGCTTCAGGACAGGACACAGCACCGAATCTGCACTGCTCAAAGTGCAGAATGACATTCTTTAATCCCTTGATGCAAAAAAGCCTGTGCTGCTAGTTATGTTAGACCTTACTGCAGCGTCTGACACCGTGGACCATTCAGTCCTCCCAACACGTCTGGCCCAACAGGTCGGCCTTCAGGGACCTGTGCTGCAGTGGTTTAGGTCATATTTAACGGATAGGACATTTTTCATTATGATTGGTGACCTCTCCTCCTCCTCAGCCCCTTTGACCTCTGGTGTGCCACAGGGATCCATTTTGGGCCCTGTTCTATTCTCCCTGTACATGTTGCCTTTAGGTGCAGTTATCTCAAATCACAATGTGTCCTTCCATCTGTATGCGGATGATTTACAAATCTACCTGCCAATTGTCCCTAATTCTGACAGTCTGTTTTCCATCAACAGATGTTTAGACGATATTAAACTGTGGCTGTCCCAGAATTTTCTCTGTTTGAATGAGAGCAAAACAGAATGCACTGTGTTTGGACCATCCAACCTGCCCAGTATCTCAGCTCCTGGTCTTGTTGCTTTGGGCCCCACTTTAACCACGGTGTCAAAAATGTGGGGGTAAAATTGGATAGCAGTCTAAAGTTTGATCAACAAATAGATTCTGTGGTCAGAACAAGCTTCTTTGAACAGCCTAATTTCTGAGGGAACAAACGACCTCTTAAACCGTTCAGTTCTGCAGCGCAGTGAGAGGAGTCTGTGGCTACGATTACTCCTCTGAGCTGCCACTGTGTCATGGAGAGGATGTCTGGAGTTACTCAGGATGCCCTGCATTAGGGTCTTCATCCTTCTCATAGCCCCCACAGAGTCCACCAAGCCCCTCCAAACGTTCCCCTTTGCATGATGAAAAAATAAAACCAAAATTATTCATCATTATATTGTTCTCTTAAATATCTGTGGTAGTTATGTTTATTGTTTTCTTATATTTATTATTGTTATTGAACTTGAATTCATAAGCCAGGTACAGCTGCAGTCATTTGATTTTTATTAATTGGTAAATGTGGACAGAAAAAATATAAATATATAGCTTTAGTCTATAGGAACCAGAAATAAGATCCAAATGTGTGAGGGAGCTGTTATTTCTCTCTCAGGCAACAGAACAGGGCAAACATGAACAAACAAGCAAAACTTAATTGTCTGTCTCGGCTCTGGTAAAAACAAACAAACAAACAAACACACAGACAGCATATGCCCACCCCCTCGGGTCCTATCAGCTTCAAAACCTGTCAGAAATAACCAAAATAAGAAAGACTAGACATATTATGTAAAGCAATTAACTAAACAAATAACTAGCAAAAGAATAGTGTCAAAATGTTATTACTAATAGGAGCAAAATAATAATAATAATAAGAATAATAAGAATAATAAGAATAATAAGAATAATAAGAATAATAATAAACACATCCGTTGGCATTAACCACAGTGAGTACCTAAAGCAAAACTAATCCAGCTCCATCACAAGGTTCTGTTCAGTTTCGTTGCAGAAGGTCGTTTCTCTTAGATGTGTGAAGGACGTCCCTGCTTAGAAGCAAAAAGGTTCATTGGATTGGGAAAATGTCCAGGCTTCTTGTCAGAAATAGGGGGCAACCCGACTAGCAATGGACTTTAGCTTCAAACATGCCAGAGTTCCCCTTTAAAAATACCATATTCACCCCAAACAAAGCACTAACATGTGACTGCATGAACGTGAACTGTGTTAATTGTTTTGGATCATCTTCAGGCAGGTTTTTGATAAAAGGACATTTAACAAGGTAGAAAACTAACTTGTTGATAGTTTTTTGCATAATTCCCTCCTTTAAGTATTGTAGTTTCTATGACAAATAAGAACTGATCAAAGTTTCGGGCCTTCTGTCTTCTTTCAG
>CM060654.1:44467114-44479614 GCA_030686955.1 Odontamblyopus rebecca | reverse complement strand
TGGAAGAGAGGAGGAGAGAAGAGACTGGAAGAGAGGAGGAGAGAAGAGACTGGAAGAGGAGGAGAGAAGAGACTGGAAGAGGAGGAGAGAAGAGACTGGAAGAGAGGAGGAGAGAAGAGACTGGAAGAGGAGGAGAGAAGAGACTGGAAGAGGAGGAGAGAAGAGACTGTGGAAGAGGAGGAGAGAAGAGACTTGAAGAGAGGAGGAGAGAGAGGAGGAGAGAAGAGATTGGAAGAGAGAAGGAGAGAAGAGACTGTGGAAGAGGAGGAGAGAAGAGACTGGAAGAGGAGGAGAGAAGAGACTGGAAGAGGAGGAGAGAAGAGACTGGAAGAGAGGAGGAGAGAAGAGACTGTGGAAGAGGAGGAGAGAAGAGACTGTGGAAGAGGAGGAGAGAAGAGACTGTGGAAGAGGAGGAGAGAAGAGACTGTGGAAGAGGAGGAGAGAAGAGACTGGAAGAAAGGAGGAGAGAGAGAAGGAGAGAAGAGATTGGAAGAGAGGAGGAGAGAAGAGACTGGAAGAGGAGGAGAGAAGAGACTGGAAGAGGAGGAGAGAAGAGGCTGGAAGAGAGGAGGAGAGAAGAGACTGGAAGAGAGGAGGAGAGAAGAGACTGGAAGAGGAGGAGAGAAGAGACTGGAAGAGGAGGAGAGAAGAGACTGGAAGAGGAGGAGAGAAGAGACTGGAAGAGGAGGAGAGAAGAGACTGGAAGAGGAGGAGAGAAGAGACTGTGGAAGAGGAGGAGAGAAGAGACTTGAAGAGAGGAGGAGAGAGAGGAGGAGAGAAGAGACTGGAAGAGGAGGAGAGAAGAGACTGTGGAAGAGGAGGAGAGAAGAGACTGGAAGAGAGGAGGAGAGAGAGGAGGAGAGAGAGGAGGAGAGAGAGGAGGAGAGAAGAGATTGGAAGAGAGGAGGAGAGAAGAGACTGGAAGAGAGGAGGAGAGAAGAGACTGGAAGAGGAGGAGAGAAGAGACTGGAAGAGAGGAGGAGAGAAGAGACTGGAAGAGAGGAGGAGAGAAGAGACTGGAAGAGGAGGAGAGAAGAGACTGGAAGAGGAGGAAAGAAGAGACTGGAAGAGAGGAGGAGAGAAGAGACTGGAAGAGGAGGAGAGAAGAGACTGGAAGAGGAGGAGAGAAGAGACTGTGGAAGAGGAGGAGAGAAGAGACTGGAAGAGAGGAGGAGAGAGAGGAGGAGAGAAGAGATTGGAAGAGAGAAGGAGAGAAGAGACTGTGGAAGAGGAGGAGAGAAGAGACTGGAAGAGGAGGAGAGAAGAGACTGGAAGAGGAGGAGAGAAGAGACTGGAAGAGAGGAGGAGAGAAGAGACTGGAAGAGAGGAGGAGAGAAGAGACTGGAAGAGGAGGAGAGAAGAGACTGGAAGAGGAGGAGAGAAGAGACTGTGGAAGAGGAGGAGAGAAGAGACTTGAAGAGAGGAGGAGAGAGAGGAGGAGAGAAGAGATTGGAAGAGAGAAGGAGAGAAGAGACTGTGGAAGAGGAGGAGAGAAGAGACTGGAAGAGAGGAGGAGAGAAGAGACTGGAAGAGGAGGAGAGAAGAGACTGGAAGAGAGGAGGAGAGAAGAGACTGGAAGAGAGGAGGAGAGAAGAGACTGGAAGAGGAGGAGAGAAGAGACTGGAAGAGGAGGAGAGAAGAGACTGGAAGAGAGGAGGAGAGAAGAGACTGGAAGAGAGGAGGAGAGAAGAGACTGGAAGAGGAGGAGAGAAGAGACTGGAAGAGGAGGAAAGAAGAGACTGGAAGAGAGGAGGAGAGAAGAGACTGGAAGAGGAGGAGAGAAGAGACTGGAAGAGGAGGAGAGAAGAGACTGTGGAAGAGGAGGAGAGAAGAGACTTGAAGAGAGGAGGAGAGAGAGGAGGAGAGAAGAGACTGGAAGAGAGGAGGAGAGAAGAGACTGTGGAAGAGGAGGAGAGAAGAGACTGGAAGAGAGGAGGAGAGAAGAGACTGGAAGAGCGAAGCGCTGAACTTCGTCCCTCGATCGCTCTCTCCGTGAACAGCAGTATCCTAGCAACCAGGCTGAAGTCATGTGACATGCGTATTTGTTCTTGCTCACAAGTCATCGTCAACAGTGAGTGAATGGGCCGTTTCTCCAGTGTGTTTGGACAAGTTCAGCCCAAAGCCACAAACACACAGAGACAAGAGGCTCATCAGGGTCACCCGGGGGAGCGCGGGGTCACCCGGGGGAGCGCGGGGTCACCCGGGGGAGAGCGGGGTCACCCGGGGAGCGCGGGGTCACCCGGGGGAGCGCGGGGTCACCCGGGGGAGCGCGGGGTCACCCGGGGGAGCGCGGGGTCACCCGGGAGAGAGTCAGGTCACCCGGGGGAGAGTCAGGTCAATTTCTCCTTCTTCTCTCCTCCTCCCTTTCTCTCTCGCTCTCCCTTCCTCCTCCTCTCCTCTCAAGTCCTTTTCTCTTTTTCCTCCTCCTGCCGTTTGTTTGTTTATGTCATTTCCAATTTTCATTTGTGATATTCCCAAAGGAAAAACAGAATTCTCTCTTCCTCCTCTACTCCTCCTCCGCCCACCTTCTCTCTCTCTTATCCCTCCCCCTCTCTTTCTTTGGTGATCGTGCTTGTAGAAAAGTACAATTGCCCCCTCCCCCTTTCTCCTCCCCCTGTTTCTCCATCCCTCTCTCCTCCCCTCGATCCTTCTCTACCCTCCTTTCTACTCTCTCTCATGACTATTCCTGGAAAAAATAATTCTCCCCTTCTTTCTCTCTTCTTTCTCTCTTCTTTCTCTCTTCTTTCTCTCATTCTCCCCTCACATTTCTGTTTTTCAATTCCACCTTTTCCTTCTCTTTCTGCTCTCTCTCCTCCTCTCTCTGCTCTCCCTACTCCTCTCTTCTCTTTCCTCCTCTCTTTTCTTCTCTTTCTCCTCCTCTCTCTTCTGCTTTCCTCCCCTCTCTGGTCTTTTTCCTCCTCTCTTCTCTTCTCCTCTGCTCTGTCTCCTCCTCTTCTCTCCTCTGCTCTCTCTCCTCTGCTCTGTTTCTTCTTCTTCTCTCCTCTGCTCTCTCTCCTCTGCTCTCTCTCCTCTGTTCTCCTCCTCTCTTCTCTCCTCCTCTCTCCTCTGCTCTTCTGTTGTTAAAAACCTGAAGCCCCCCTCGCTTTTACTGCTCCTCTCTCCTTTTCATCCTTCCCTCCTCTTCTGCCTTTTCCCCCTCTCCTCTCTCCTCCTCTCAGAACCCAGAAGCCTGAGGAGTCATTTCCATTTTTCATCTGTGATTATTCCGATCTTCCCCCCTTCTTTTTCCCACTCTCCGCCTCCTCTCTTCTTCCAGTGATTACAGCGTTACCTCCTTTTCCCCTCTTTACTTTCACTGGTGATTATCCCAGTAAAAACATTCTCTCCTTCTTTCTCCCCATCTCTCCTCCCTCTCTCCTCCTCTCTCACATGCTTCTCCCCTCCCTCTCTCTCCCTCTCTCTTTCCCCTCTCTCTTTCCTCTCTCCCCAAAATTTGACCCCCCCCCCCTCCTCTCTCCTCTTTCCCATGTCCCTCTCCACCTCCCTCCCCCTCTCCTCTTCTCTTCTCCCTCTGTTTTCCCTCTCTCCCTGAGGTGGACTGGGAATCATTTGGACCAAATAAATGAGGAAAGTTTCAATGGTGCAATTTGTGTGTGAAGATAAACATCAGTCCTCTCCTCCTCCCTCTCTCCTCTCCTCCTCCTCTCTCCTCTCTCCTCCTCCCTCTCTCCTCCTCTCTCCTCCCTCCTCTCTCCCCTCCCTCTCTCCTCTCCTCCTCCTCTCCCTCTCTCCTCCCTCTCTCTCTTCTCCTCTCTTCTCCTCCCTCCTCTCTCTCCTCCCTCTCTCTCCCTCCCTCCTCTCCCTCCCTCCTCTCCTCTCCCTCCTCCTCTCTTCTACCCCCTCCCTCTCTCCTCTCTCCTCTCTTCTCCCACCTCCCTCTCCTCCTCTCTTCTACCCCCTCCCTCCCTCTCTCCTCCCTCCTCTCTTCTCCCCCCTCCCTCTCTCCTCCCTCCTCTCTTCTCCCCCCTCCCTCTGTCCTCTCTCCTCTCTTCTCCCCCTCCCTCTCTCCTCTCTTCTCCCACCTCCCTCTCTCCTCTCTTCTACCCCCTCCCTCCCTCTCTCTCTCTCTTCTCCCCTCCCTCCCTCTCTCCTCCCTCCTCTCTCTTCCCCCTCCCTCTCTCTCCTCCCTCCTCTCTCTTCTCCCCCCTCCCTCTCTCCTCTCCTCTCTCTCTCTTTTTTCTCTCCTCCCTCCCTCTCTCCTCTCTCTCTCCTCTCTTCTCCCTCCTCTCTCCTCTCTCCTCTCTTCTCCCCCTCCCTCTCTCCTCTCTCCTCTCTTCTCCCCCATCCCTCTCTCCTCTCTTCCCCCCCTCCCTCTCTCTCCTCCCTCCTCTCTCTTCTCCCCCTCCCTCTCTCTCCTCCCTCCCTCTCTTCTCCCCTCCCTCTCTCTCTCCTCCCTCCTCTCTTCTCCCCCCGCCCTCTCTCCTCCCTCCTCTCTCTCTCTCCCCCTCCCTCTCTCTCCCTCCTCTCTCTTCTCCCCCCTCCCTCTCTCCCTCTCTCCTCCCTCCCTCCTCTCTCTCTCTCCCCTCCCTCTCTCTCTCTTCTCCCACCTCCCTCTCTCTCTCTTCTCCCCCCTCCCTCCTCTCTCTCCCTCTCTCCTCTCTTCTCCCCTCCCTCCTCTCTCTCCTCCTCTCTCTCCTCCCCCTCTCTCTCCCTCCCTCTCTCCCTCCTCTCTCTCTCCTCTCTTCTCCCTCCCTCTCTCCTCTCTTCTCCCCCTCTCTCCTCTCTCCTCTCTTCTCCCCCCTCCCTCTCTCCTCCCTCTTCTCTTCTCCCCCCTCCCTCTCTCCTCTCTTCTCCCCCCTCCCTCCCTCTCTCCTCCCTTCTTCTCCCCTCTCCTCTCTCCTCTTCCCTCCCTCTCTCTCCTCCCTCTCTCCTCTCTCTTCTCTCCTCTCTTCTCCCCCATCCCTCTCTCCTCTCCTCCTTCAGTTCTTTATCAGTTTGTTACAGACTGTGTTTATGAGCTATAGTCACACTTAAATCCATTTGAATAATAACCTCACTGCACATGTGCACAACACACACACACACACACACACAGGTGTGCACCGCACAAATACAACACACACATGCACACTTCATATACAACACAGTGCAAATGACCAGAGACACACCTACAACACCTAGAACACCTACACACACACACACACACACACATGAACATGCACATGCACACACACAAACACACACACACGAACACACACAAACACACACACACGCACATGAACATGCACACACACACATTCATGTGCAGTGTTCATGTGCAGTGTTCATGTGCAGTATTCATGTGCAGTATTCATGTGCAGTGTTCATGTGCAGTGTTCATGTGCAGTGTTCACGTGCAGTGTTCACGTGCAGTGTTCACGTGCAGTGTTCACGTGCAGTGTTCATGTGCAGTGTTCATGTGCAGTGTTCATGTGCAGTGTTCATGTGCAGTGTTCATGTGCAGTGTTCATGTGCAGTGTTCATGTGCATTGTTCATGTGCAGTGTTCAGGTGCAGTGTTCACGTGCAGTGTTCACGTGCAGTGTTCACGTGCAGTGTTCATGTGCAGTGTTCATGTGCAGTATTCATGTGCAGTGTTCATGTGCAGTGTTCATGTGCAGTGTTCATGTGCAGTGTTCATGTGCAGTGTTCATGTGCAGTGTTCATGTGCAGTGTTCATGTGCAGTGTTCACGTGCAGTGTTCACGTGCAGTGTTCACGTGCAGTGTTCACGTGCAGTGTTCACGTGCAGTGTTCACGTGCAGTGTTCACGTGCAGTGTTCACGTGCAGTGTTCATGTGCAGTGTTCAAGTGCAGTGTTCACGTGCAGTGTTCACGTGCAGTGTTCACGTGCAGTGTTCATGTGCAGTGTTCATGCGCAGTGTTCATGCGCAGTGTTCATGCGCAGTATTCATGCGCAGTGTTCATGCGCAGTGTTCATGCGCAGTGTTCATGCGCAGTGTTCATGCGCGCAGTGTTCATGCGCAGTGTTCATGCGCAGTGTTCATGCGCAGTGTTCATGTGCAGTGTTCATGTGCAGTGTTCATGTGCAGTGTTCATGTGAAGTTATGTTGGAGTGTTCTTGTGCAGTGTTCATGTGCAGTGTTCATGTGAAGTTCATGTGCAGTGTTCATGTGCAGTATTCATGTGCATTGTTCATGTGCAGTGTTCATGTGCAGTGTTCATGTGAAGTTCATGTGCAGTGTTCATGTGCAGTGTTCATGTGCAGTGTTCATGTGCAGTGTTCATGTGCAGTGTTCATGTGCAGTGTTCATGTGCAGTATTCATGTGCAGTGTTCATGTGCAGTGTTCATGTGCAGTGTTCATGTGCAGTGTTCATGTGCAGTGTTCATGTGCAGTGTTCATGTGCAGTGTTCATGTGCAGTGTTCATGTGCAGTGTTCATGTGAAGTTCATGTGCAGTGTTCATGTGCAGTATTCATGTGCATTGTTCATGTGCAGTGTTCATGTGCAGTGTTCATGTGAAGTTCATGTGCAGTGTTCATGTGCAGTGTTCATGTGCAGTGTTCATGTGAAGTTCATGTGCAGTGTTCATGTGCAGTATTCATGTGCAGTGTTCATGTGCAGTGTTCATGTGCAGTGTTCATGTGCAGTGTTCATGTGCAGTGTTCATGTGCAGTGTTCATGTGAAGTTCATGTGCAGTGTTCATGTGCAGTGTTCATGTGCAGTATTCATGTGCAGTGTTCATGTGCAGTGTTCATGTGCAGTGTTCATGTGCAGTGTTCATGTGCAGTGTTCATGTGCAGTGTTCATGTGCAGTGTTCATGTGCAGTGTTCATGTGCAGTGTTCATGTGCAGTATTCATGTGCAGTGTTCATGTGCAGTGTTCATGTGAAGTTCATGTGCAGTGTTCATGTGCAGTGTTCATGTGCAGTGTTCATGTGCAGTGTTCATGTGCAGTGTTCATGTGCAGTATTCATGTGCAGTGTTCATGTGCAGTGTTCATGTGCAGTGTTCATGTGCAGTGTTCATGTGCAGTGTTCATGTGCAGTGTTCATGTGCAGTGTTCATGTGAAGTTCATGTGCAGTGTTCATGTGCAGTGTTCATGTGCAGTGTTCATGTGCAGTGTTCATGTGCAGTGTTCATGTGCAGTGTTCATGTGCAGTATTCATGTGCAGTGTTCATGTGCAGTGTTCATGTGCAGTGTTCATGTGCAGTGTTCATGTGCAGTGTTCATGTGCAGTATTCATGTGCAGTGTTCATGTGCAGTGTTCATGTGCAGTGTTCATGTGCAGTCATGTGCAGTGTGCAGTGTTCATGTGCAGTGTTCATGTGCAGTGTTCATGTGCAGTGTTCATGTGCAGTATTCATGTGCAGTGTTCATGTGCAGTGTTCATGTGCAGTGTTCATGTGCAGTGTTCATGTGCAGTGTTCATGTGCAGTATTCATGTGCAGTGTTCATGTGCAGTGTTCATGTGCAGTGTTCATGTGCAGTGTTCATGTGCAGTGTTCATGTGCAGTGTTCATGTGCAGTGTTCATGTGCAGTGTTCATGTGCAGTGTTCATGTGCAGTATTCATGTGCAGTGTTCATGTGCAGTGTTCATGTGCAGTGTTCATGTGCAGTATTCATGTGCAGTGTTCATGTGCAGTGTTCATGTGCAGTATTCATGTGCAGTGTTCATGTGCAGTGTTCATGTGCAGTGTTCATGTGCAGTGTTCATGTGCAGTGTTCATGTGCAGTGTTCATGTGCAGTGTTCATGTGCAGTGTTCATGTGCATGTTTGGCTGTAGTTGAGCATAAAATGTGTTGTGTAGATTTTCATCTGAAAACAAATTGAAAAGTTACGACATCAAGAATTACAAACACAGAATGAAAAGTTCAGATTTCACTTTGTTCAGAACAAATACGACTTCACAGACGCCAAGAGTCAAAAAAGCCTCATCAGCTCACAGACAGGAAGCAGAAGTCGGGTTTAGTCTCTTGGCGTTAATCCCACTGCCGTCTTCACTGGTCTGAAGCATCACTGACCAAACCAGGACCAGGACTGAACCAGGACTGAACCAGGACTGAACCAGGTCTTAACCAGGACTGAACTAAGACTAAACTTGGTCTAAACCAGGAGTAAACCAGCACCAGTCTTGGACTTGAGAGAGAGAGAATCCCGAGTCCGTGGAGCAGGGTGTCCTGTGGGGGGTGGAGCTCTGCACCGGTCCTTTCGCCCTGTCACCCAACGCAACCTGAACAGGACTGAACCAGAAGGAATAAACCAGGTCTAGACCAGAACTGAACAAGGACTACACCAGGACTAATTTAGGTCTAGGTTCAATCTGGTTCAGTCCTGGTTTAGTCCTGGTTCAGTCCTGGTTTAGTCCTCCAGGTTCATTTCTGTTTTACTCCTGGTTTATCGCACACCACTGGTAAGATATCATAGCCACAGAAGCACCTGCCAGTGTGTGCTACCAAACTCTGACCCCCACAACACTCTGACCCCCACAACACTCTGACCCCCACAACACTCTGACCCCCACAACACTCTGACCCCCACAACACTCTGACCCCCACAACACTCTGACCCCCACAACACTCTGACCCCCACAACACTCACACAATCTGTGCTACCAAACTCTGACCCCCACAACACTCTGACCCCCACAACACTCTGACCCCCACAACACTCTGACCCCCACAACACTCACACAATCTGTGCTACCAAACTCTGACCCCACAACACTCTGACCCCACAACACTCTGACCCCACAACACTCACACAGTCTGTGCTACCAAACTCTGACCCCCACAACACTCTGACCCCCACAACACTCACACAATCTGTGCTACCAAACTCTGACCCCCACAACACTCTGACCCCCACAACACTCTGACCCCCACAACACTCACACAGTCTGTGCTACCAAACTCTGACCCCCACAACACTCTGACCCCCACAACACTCACACAGTCTGTGCTGTCAAACTCTGACCCCCACAACACTCACACACAGGAGTAAATGTAGTAATTGTCCTATGTCATAGTATTCTCCTGGTACTTGTAGTAAATGTAGTAGTTTCAAAGAGTAACCGTGGCCATGTGAGGTTGTGGGTTAAATTCCCGCTCTCTTGATAGATGTAGTAGCAGTGGCAGCAGTGAGTGAGGTTATGGGTCAGACTCCCTCTCTGGAGTGAGGTTGTGGGTTAGACTCCCTCTCTGGAGTGAGGTTGTGGGTTAGACTCCCTCTCTGGAGTGAGGTTATGGGTTAGACTCCCTCTCTGGAGTCAGGTTGTGGGTTAGACTCCCTCTCTGGAGTGAGGTTATGGGTTAGACTCCCTCTCTGGAGTGAGGTTGTGGGTTAGACTCCCTCTCTGGAGTCAGGTTGTGGGTTAGACTCCCTCTCTGGAGTCAGGTTGTGGGTTAGACTCCCTCTCTGGAGTCAGGTTGTGGGTTAGACTCCCTCTCTGGAGTGAGGTTGTGGGTTAGACTCCCTCTCTGGAGTGAGGTTATGGGTTAGACTCCCTCTCTGGAGTCAGGTTATGGGTTAGACTCCCTCTCTGGAGTGAGGTTGTGGGTTAGACTCCCTCTCTGGAGTGAGGTTGTGGGTTAGACTCCCTCTCTGGAGTGAGGTTGTGGGTTAGACTCCCTCTCTGGAGTGAGGTTATGGGTTAGACTCCCTCTCTGGAGTCAGGTTATGGGTTAGACTCCCTCTCTGGAGTGAGGTTGTGGGTTAGACTCCCTCTCTGGAGTGAGGTTGTGGGTTAGACTCCCTCTCTGGAGTCAGGTTATGGGTTAGACTCCCTCTCTGGAGTCAGGTTGTGGGTTAGACTCCCTCTCTGGAGTCAGGTTGTGGGTTAGACTCCTCTCTGGAGTCAGGTTGTGGGTCAGACTCCCTCTCTGGAGTGAGGTTATGGGTTAGACTCCCTCTCTGGAGTGAGGTTATGGGTTAGACTCCCTCTCTGGAGTCAGGTTGTGGGTTAGACTCCCTCTCTGGAGTGAGGTTGTGGGTCAGACTCCCTCTCTGGAGTGAGGTTGTGGGTTAGACTCCCTCTCTGGAGTCAGGTTGTGGGTTAGACTCCCTCTCTGGAGTCAGGTTGTGGGTTAGACTCCCTCTCTGGAGTCAGGTTGTGGGTTAGACTCCCTCTCTGGAGTCAGGTTGTGGGTTAGACTCCCTCTCTGGAGTGAGGTTGTGGGTTAGACTCCCTCTCTGGAGTCAGGTTGTGGGTCAGACTCCCTCTCTGGAGTCAGGTTATGGGTTAGACTCCCTCTCTGGAGTGAGGTTATGGGTTAGACTCCCTCTCTGGAGTCAGGTTGTGGGTTAGACTCCCTCTCTGGAGTGAGGTTGTGGGTTAGACTCCCTCTCTGGAGTGAGGTTGTGGGTTAGACTCCCTCTCTGGAGTCAGGTTGTGGGTTAGACTCCCTCTCTGGAGTCAGGTTGTGGGTTAGACTCCCTCTCTGGAGTCAGGTTGTGGGTTAGACTCCCTCTCTGGAGTCAGGTTGTGGGTTAGACTCCCTCTCTGGAGTCAGGTTGTGGGTTAGACTCCCTCTCTGGAGTGAGGTTATGGGTTAGACTCCCTCTCTGGAGTGAGGTTGTGGGTTAGACTCCCTCTCTGGAGTGAGGTTATGGGTTAGACTCCCTCTCTGGAGTCAGGTTGTGGGTTAGACTCCCTCTCTGGAGTGAGGTTGTGGGTTAGACTCCCTCTCTGGAGTCAGGTTGTGGGTTAGACTCCCTCTCTGGAGTGAGGTTGTGGGTTAGACTCCCTCTCTGGAGTCAGGTTGTGGGTTAGACTCCCTCTCTGGAGTCAGGTTGTGGGTTAGACTCCCTCTCTGGAGTCAGGTTGTGGGTTAGACTCCCTCTCTGGAGTCAGGTTGTGGGTTAGACTCCCTCTCTGGAGTGAGGTTATGGGTTAGACTCCCTCTCTGGAGTGAGGTTGTGGGTTAGACTCCCTCTCTGGAGTGAGGTTGTGGGTTAGACTCCTCTCTGGAGTCAGGTTGTGGGTTAGACTCTCTCTGGAGTGAGGTTGTGGGTTAGACTCCCTCTCTGGAGTGAGGTTATGGGTTAGACTCCCTCTCTGGAGTGAGGTTATGGGTTAGACTCCCTCTCTGGAGTGAGGTTGTGGGTTAGACTCCCTCTCTGGAGTGAGGTTGTGGGTTAGACTCCCTCTCTGGAGTCAGGTTGTGGGTTAGACTCCCTCTCTGGAGTCAGGTTGTGGGTTAGACTCCTCTCTGGAGTCAGGTTGTGGGTTAGACTCCCTCTCTGGAGTCAGGTTGTGGGTTAGACTCCCTCTCTGGAGTGAGGTTGTGGGTTAGACTCCCTCTCTGGAGTCAGGTTATGGGTTAGACTCCCTCTCTGGAGTCAGGTTGTGGGTTAGACTCCCTCTCTGGAGTGAGGTTGTGGGTTAGACTCCCTCTCTGGAGTGAGGTTGTGGGTTAGACTCCCTCTCTGGAGTCAGGTTGTGGGTTAGACTCCCTCTCTGGAGTGAGGTTGTGGGTTAGACTCCCTCTCTGGAGTCAGGTTGTGGGTTAGACTCCCTCTCTGGAGTCAGGTTGTGGGTTAGACTCCCTCTCTGGAGTCAGGTTGTGGGTTAGACTCCCTCTCTGGAGTCAGGTTGTGGGTTAGACTCCCTCTCTGGAGTGAGGTTGTGGGTTAGACTCCCTCTCTGGAGTGAGGTTATGGGTTAGACTCCCTCTCTGGAGTGAGGTTATGGGTTAGACTCCCTCTCTGGAGTCAGGTTGTGGGTTAGACTCCCTCTCTGGAGTGAGGTTATGGGTTAGACTCCCTCTCTGGAGTGAGGTTGTGGGTTAGACTCCCTCTCTGGAGTCAGGTTGTGGGTTAGACTCCCTCTCTGGAGTCAGGTTGTGGGTTAGACTCCCTCTCTGGAGTCAGGTTGTGGGTTAGACTCCCTCTCTGGAGTCAGGTTGTGGGTTAGACTCCCTCTCTGGAGTGAGGTTGTGGGTTAGACTCCCTCTCTGGAGTGAGGTTGTGGGTTAGACTCCCTCTCCCTGGGCTGTGGTCTGTCCTGACACTGTTCGCTCACAGACGCAGAGCCAGACACACGTGGACAGATTTTTTTACGAATGAAAATCTTCAGACGCACAGCTCCACGAGAGAGAATAAGGCCGAGCCAAAGGGAACAACAGTAGTGACATCCGGGCTTTAGAGACGTCTGAACATAAAGGACAGTTTGGTCGTTTTACATGAATATTGTGATTTCAAGAAGAGACTCGATGCAGTTAATTTAACTGTCAAATTATTGTTTCCAATGGACAAATTCAAATCCAGCCGATTATTCTGAGAGTCTGCGCTCCTGTTTCTCCGTTTGAAGTGTAAATGGAGGAGTGGTGTTTGAGAGAGAGTGGGGGGAAAGAGGAGAAGAGGCGGCAGCTCAGGTGTACTGGGTTATAAGGACAAATAAGACAAGGACTCAAACAGCAACAGGGTGAAAGATGAAAGAAGATGAGGAGGAGAGGGAAGGAAAGGAGAGATGAGAGGAAGAGAGAAGAGGAAAGAGGAGAGAGAGCAGGAGAGGAAGAAAAGGACAACTCAGGT
>CM060654.1:44412114-44459614 GCA_030686955.1 Odontamblyopus rebecca | reverse complement strand
TTTCGGTGGAATTCCTCTTGACTAAATTGAAAAAATAAATGCTTAAACAAATCCTGCCCAACAAAAATGCGGAAAACATGAATATTTCAGGTGAATCGTACCCAAAATACACAGATATGAAGGTGTTTGATGCTAAGAAATAGACATGATTCTCAATACTCTAGGAAAGGTTCTTCTCTGTCCTGTGGATGGGATTTTTTAGTTTTGATACCAGCTCAAATTAGTATCTAGTTCTGATATTAGTTTTAGTATTGATAAGTGATTTTTTATACTTTTGCCAACTCATCTTGAAATTAGAATTGTGAGGCTGCAGACAACATCTTGGGAGTTCTTTATCAAACTCTGGGTAAATCAGAGATAACGTTGCCTCCACAAATGCACAAATGTCTTAATTCTGTTTTCAAATCGTTTTCCAGTCGTAAAGTCTGTGTCTCTGTGAGAATCGGCTGAAGCACGTCTGCCGTTGTCGCCATGTTTGTTTTGGTTGGTTTCAGCACTTCACCCCACAGCTGGACCACAGCGCTGCTCTGTGCTCCAACTGTCAACTCACCCAAACACATGATGAACCGGCGTGTGGGAAAGTTCCATTTCTACATGAACAATAACACAATATCATTGCAAAAGCCCACATAGAACCAGAGACAGCAATTATTTTTTATATTATTATCTTCATATCACATTTTGAATTCTTATCCAACCTGTTTTCACATGAGCATTTAGGGCACAGCATTTCCCCACTGTGTCTGTCCGTTTTCGAAAGTTTGCACATAAATGTGTGATTCCCTTTTTCAGCCACTTTGTCCTAGAGCTCTTTTAAAGGTTCAGATGATGAATCCTCGTTGCTCCTGCTGCTTTTTAGTTTTGTCTTGTTTTGATGACATATGCAGTGATGTGATTCTGGTGGCTCGTGGTGTTGCCAGATTGAATGTTTTCCCCTAAATATTAAGGGCTCTTTATGATGTGTTTTTGCCTGGAACACTAAATAAATCTGGCACCGTTCACAGACATCAGAATGAATGCGTTCACAGTTTGTTCATCAGTTCAGTTCATGTTCAGCCAATATATGAACACATTCATGAACTATCGTTGCATGAAGCCGTTCACTTACAACAGTGATGAACAGTGACATCCTTAAAGTGGAACTAAATAAAATCAACTTTTTACATTTTTTACTGGACTGTATATATGGTGTTTTAATAGCATTATCTACTATTCCGTCATTTTAGAGGAATTTTAGTGCAGTCTAAACCAGCCAAAAACGCTCACATCTAAGTTGGACCCAAGTACTGTGACATCACACAGGACTGCCCTGATTAAAGTCCATCCATCCATCTTCTTCCGCTTATCCGGGGCCGGGTCGCGGGGGCAGCAGTCTAAACAGGGGCTCACAAGCTTCCCTCTCCCCAGCCACTTCTTCCAGCTCCTCTGGACGGACCCTGAGGTGTTCCCAGGCCGAGAGACATAGTCCCTCCAGCGTGTCCTGGGTCTTCCCCGGGGCCTCCTACCGGTGGGACATGCCCAGAACACCTCCCGAGGGAGGCGTCCAGGAGGCATCCGGACCAGATGCCCTCCCCTCAGCTGCTCCTCTTGACGAGGAGGAGCAGCGACTCTACTCCGAGCTCCTCCCGTGTGACCGAGCTCCTCACCCTATCTCTAAGGGAGCGCCCGGCCACTCTGTGGAGGAAACTCATTTCGGCCGCTTGTATCCGCGATCTTGTCCTTTCGGTCATTACCCAGAGCTCATGACCATAGGTGAGGGGAGGAACGTGACTGAGGTAAATCACATCACTGCCGACGCTGCACCGCCTGTCAATCTCACGCTCCATCCTCCCCTCACTGTGAACAAGACCCTGAGATACTTGAACTCCTCCACTTGAGGCAGAGACTCCCCACCCACCCGGAGAGGGCAATCCACCTTTTTCCGGTCCAGAACCATGGCCTCGGATTTGGAACAGCTGATTCTCATCCCGGCCGCTTCACACTCGGCTGCAAACCGCCCCAGTGCTGCAGGTCCTGGTTCGATTAAGCCAACAGGACAACATCGTCTGCAAAAAGCAGTTATCTCCAGTGAGAGAGACTGGCATGAGATGGTACTTGTCCGATAAAAGATGCATCTTCCAAGATTTGTCACACAGTAGGCTCGGTGTCTATGTGGCTAAAATAGGCTAAATGTGCTTAAGTTATCAAATAATATGTGTATGCAGACTAATGTTCAATACGTCTAAAAAGATTAAACACATTTATAAAATAAAGTCTTGTCTAAGCATGTAATAATTGAGATGTGAGTCAAGATGATCTATCTATGTCTAAGCTAATGCTAAGCTAATGCTAGGCTAATGCTAACTAATGCTGTTGAAAGCTAGCTATTTGGATGGGCAGTCTATGCACTGTTGAATTTACAGATTTCTCAAATGTGACATTCATGAATTTAGAAATGCTGTTTTACTGAGGCAGTCCACTGAAGAGCAAAGCCTCTTCATTGTGGAAACTACGGTCATGAAGGCATCAACCTAAGATTTATTTTGCATCAAAATATTTGCAAAATTGGATCATAATAATGATAATAATACCAAAAATTTTAAACGTCCTGGGAAATTTGACTATTGACCGACGATTGACTGATTTGAACTCTTTCTGTTGTTGAGAGTTTAACACCAGTCATATTGAAAACAAAACCTCAGTAAATAAGATAGAACATACATAGATTCAGATTAAAATAGAGGTTAGTTAAAAATAAAAAGGTAAAATGGCTCCCCCTATGGTTGAAGAATGGATGGTTTAGTTCAGTAGTTGCTGCTAGCAGAACCGAACTGAGTTTAAAGGTCGGTCCTGGCCATTCCTAAGGAAATGACTTTAAACAAATTTGAAGCTCATTTACAAAAGATAAAAGAAAAAGAAAAACATATTTAGTGTTTGTTTAAATTTAATTTTTTGTTGAAATTTAAGCACTAAGTCGATCCAGTGTTTGGGACCCTAATTGGTCTGTTTTAGGTTTTGGAGCAGGTGTAGGGACCTGTTTATTAAAATGACCAGGTCGTGCTGTTTAGTTTGGCAGGTGTTTCACTTCTCTGCGTTTGCAGATTGTTCTGACTGATGTCAGTTTGATTTGTGGGTCTCACACATTTCTTATGGTGATTCGATTGACATTGGCGACAGGTGAACCTGTATCTCGTGTCTTTTATCACATGCTTCTCTGCATATGCTTCTCTGCATGTGGACAGCAGGTTTCTTTATGTCGTGTGTTTCTTTTCGTCTGGGTGACTTTGGGACCCGACAGAGAGGATTTACAGGCTGGTTTAGGCACTACCCCCTGTGGTGCGGATTCACCACCACAGGGGGTGTAAGTGAAGTGATATGGAAACCTTTAGTTTTGTCTGGGTGCATTCTTGGACATTCTGGCTCTGGTGGTGTTATGTTCTTGCACAGGAAGTTTATTTGAGGTCTAAAGGCATCAGGTCAGAGCCTGTGTTTCTGCGTTTGCGGGAGCTCTGTTTTAGGACAGGTGCTGCTGGGGCAGACTCAGAAGTCTGACGTGTGAACGGCAGAGGTTTCTGCACCTGTGCTGAGAGTGTCAGATGTTTAAAATCAATCAGGGGTTTAAATCAATTTAGAAGATCTTGACTGAAACGTAGAGGAATCGAGTCAAGTGAAGACACATAGACCGGGTGGACCACAGTCAGGGGTCCCACCCTTAAACGGATGAGGGCCATTCTGGTTAGGACAGTTCATGTGTCCACATATGGCTGTATTTTAAGAAAGCATGGATAACATTTCAGCTTTCTACCCTTTTTATGAATTGCCTTTTTCAATTCATCAAAAAGAGTGTTTGACATTAAACTGACGTCTGCAGCTGTGTCAGGGATCGCTTCCTGCTGGAGCTCATTGTCCAGAATGGAGGGCGTGTGCAGCTTCTGAGCTGGGCCCTTTGGAGTTAGTTTACACAAAAGTCATTTAAAAGGCTGTGTTGATTGGCTGTCACGTGCATTGTCATTTTGAAATTCATTTTCTAAATTTACCTGAGATGCACTGTCTGGCTTCAAAGCATGTTTTTGTTTCATGCTGGGTTCAGTTTCTGTCATTTTCCCTTCGGACTGACAGATAGAAGTGGTTCTGGGCTCTGGGAGACCAGGGCCAAGTTCAGGATCCTTAAAGAAGGGAGATCCTTCGTTGGTTTGTTGATGTACAATAGCTAAAGCGTGTAGCTCTGTTTTATTATCACTTTCGGGACGTTCTTCATCACTAACATCAACATTGTCATCAGTTTTATCACTGTCATAATTATCATAATCGCTGTCTGCAAGATCAGCTATTTCACTTTCAGAGTTAGAGCTCTGTTCTCCTGGTGAGGTGATTTCATGATTTTCGTAATTTTGGTCATGCTTTGATTCATTAAAATCTCTTTTATCTTCACCATAATTGGTGGGGTGACCCACTTGATGGAAATGTTCCATTTTGAGGCTTTTAACGTAATGAGGGTCTCGTTCTCTGATAAGAATTGTGTCAGAGTTGTGCTTCTGCTGCTTTATCGTTGATTGTTTGTGTTTCGTAAAAGCTCTTTTGGCTACGCAGCTGACGGCTTGTTTGGGTACGAGGTCAAGCTGCTTCACCGAGATGGTGATTTGTGGCGGGATGGAGGTTTTCAATGAGGAGTGATTTGAAGTTCAAATCTTCCTCCATGTTAACGTCATAGACCCGACATAAGCGTTGCGCAGTCTGCAGTAGTAAACCTGTGGAGGTTCTTGTCGAGCCTGTTTTACGGCTAAAGCTGCAGTCAGGCCTGATCTTAGGTCGTCTGAGAATTCATCTGAGACTTCGGTAAAGGTGATTATAGTCAGTCCTGATGTAACGAGGCTGTCTATCAATAAAGTCACTCACATACCGATGGGATGTTAGTCTGATCAGAGCAGCTCGGTCTTCTGCCGTAGCCTGTGGAAACCTCTGCATATGAAAGTCTATTTCTCTCAGATATCTTTCAGTTTGAGAAGGTCTCTCAAAGTTTGTCTCAAAGCGTGTGATGGTCTGTGCCATGTGGCTAAGGTCCTTGACTGACAGGCGGTAAATAGTGTCATATTTACCCCTGTTGTTCTCACTTGGGTCGTTTGTTTCCAGCGGGGAGAAGCGTTGCTCAGGGCGCTCAGGGAGCAAGTCTGGCTGCTTCTGCTGAAAGGGACCTGGACTCACTGGAGCAGAGAGAGTCGGGTCTGTTCTTGACTGAGGGGTAGAGGACACCTGTAGGTGGATCCTCTTGCTCTCGTTTAAAGCTCTTTTCCTCATCACTGGTGTCTTGTTGTATCATGTGATCGATTTCAGAGTGAATGTGACAAAGTTTTCGTTTGTCATTGTCTCTGTTTTGTTTTAGAGTCGACACTTGTGACTCTAACAGTCTGATATCTACATTAGCTCGGCCGAGCTTGTTCTCACACCTGATAAGGTTCTGAGTTGTGACTTTGAGCTCAGCATGTGTTGCTGTTCGCTCCTTTTGTAGTTTAGAGATTGTTTCTCCCGCTTTACTAAGTTCTGAATGTGTTACATTCAGATCCTGCTCTTGCTCACAGAGCGTTTGTTTCACCTGTTGATGCTGTGAGTGCATGAGGTTGAGGTCATCTGACAGTGTTGCATTCCCTTCTCTGAGGTGCATAACTTGTGTTACAAGTCGACCCGTTGTGTCTCTTGGTTTCATTTAAATCTTCTTCTGTTTCCTGAAGTTGCTTGTTTGTCTGTTCTAATTGTAGGCTCATTAAAATAGACATTTGTCCTCACATCTGTTGTAGGTTTTGCTCTGATTTAGTTTCTATCCTGTTTGTCGACATCGAGATTTGTCACTGTAGTTCAGTGTGATCGGCTTTTTGCAATTTGTCCCAAAATTTGGCCATGAGATTTTGGGCTATCCCTGCTAAGGCCTGGCTGAGGACGTCTCCTCGCCTGGACTTACAGAGTGGTACTTGGCCTTCCATTTTGTATGGGTACTTCAGTCTGTCGCTTTGTTAAAACTCAACATCGCATAAAAGCTGTCGGAGTTCAGTAGCGAATCGTGATTTAAGTCGAACTGACCAGCAGTCGTCTTTAGCACTCAATAAGTTTTTCAAATTTGCAACACAATTTGAAAAGGTTTTGGGATTAAACAATTTATCTTTAAATTGTAATCGACTTTGAATTTCTTACTATTGTTGCTCTAAACTTTAAGCTCACGTTATAGGTTGAATTAACCTTGATAAAGTTACAGCCATAACAGCTATAAGGTCAAACTAAATCAGATTGGTTAGTTTGGGAGAGCTCAGAAAAGTTAGTTAGTAAGAAGATCTGCAGGAGGTTTTGTTTTCAGTAAGATTGGTCAAACTTACAGCTTCGCTGTCCTCCCTGTGTGTGGGTGTGGGAGTCCCACCCCCCCCGTATATTTTATTTGAATTACTTCAGTCAGTGTGATTTCTTTGGAAAAGGGAACGTAGAAGTCTTTTGAGTCTCTTGTCTGGTTTGAGAAGAAGATGGAAACTCCTCGTGAAGTGGGGCTGCAGCAAAGGTCAGGCCAAGGTCAGGACATCAGGTTTGAGGCAGATAACAGTGACCAGTCTTTAGTCTTTAGTCTTTAGTCTTTAGTCTTTAGTCTTTAGTTTGCTTAATCCAAATGGTCACGTTTAACGTTGTATAAATGACAGATTCATAGGACAATCTTCTTACAGGAACCTGTGGCACTTGTTTGTAGTTGTCACAAATTTGCAGCGTACCCAAATTTCTATGAATTTTTTTGCTATAATCACATTAATATCTCATGTTAATTTACCATCTACTTAAAGGCAAAAATACACAAAAAAACATTTTTTATACACATCTATATAAATTCAGGGGTTAAAGGTGTAGTGACAAAAACAATATTTTTACTTAAAAAAAACCTTTTGAAGAAAAAAAAAGTGAATTGAGGAATTCATGGAGTGCTGAGTTACTCCAAAGATACAGGAAATTCAAATTCAGCCAGGTCACTTGTGACCGATCTTCTGCATTAAAGGGACACACACAGCTTTGCTTTGGCTCATAATCCCATGTGAGGTGCTTTTGTAGCATTTCAGCACTTCAGTCTCAAAGGTTGTACAGATGATTTTCCAAGGAAAGAGAAATACATTGTTTGTCCTTTTTCAAATGTGCATGAGACCACCTCCCCCCTCCATCCTTATGCTAGAAATCATCTTTTTTTTACAGCCAGTGCACGTTCAGAATTTCTGTTGAAGTTTCCTGTCCAGAAGTCATTTAGCGACCAACACGTCAGTCTTTAGACCTTTGCAGTGACCTGGTTGTGGATTCGTGTCGGCCATCGCAACTTTGTGCAAACTGCGAGGATATAGTTGGAAAAAGACGCTAAGAATCACTGTGTTGGTCAAGTAAACAGCGTCTTGTGTATGTGGAATGCGTGAGGCGAATGTAAACCGCGTAATCCCAGCGCTCCGGAGAGTCTGTTACACTAGAAACGTAAGGAGTTTGATTGACAACCTAACAGTCAAAGGATAAAATAATGTTTATCTGGCCCCTCCACGTCCACGGCTGATGGATTTTCATTCTTTTTTTGTTTTGATTTTTTAGTTATCATAATTACAAGGCTGCTGCATCTCTATAATGCTATTTTAAACTTTTACTGACAAACTAAAGCAAATCCATCTTGTTGTTTTGACCATGTATTGTGCACGTGATGCACTATGCACAGCTGTTGTTGTTGTAAATGTGCTCTAGAAATAAAACTGACATTGACCAGAGCTGAGATTTGCCATCACGGTAATGCTAACAGCAACTACCATGTCAATGTGCACTTTCTAACTCTTAGGCAACACTTTAAAGAGCTGCTTATACAATATATCTATAGTGGGGCAAAGTTTTACCCATGGGGAAAAAAGGTTTAAGCCATGTTCTAATGCTG
Organism: Odontamblyopus rebecca; assembly: GCA_030686955.1. Lineage (NCBI taxonomy): Eukaryota > Metazoa > Chordata > Actinopteri > Gobiiformes > Gobiidae > Odontamblyopus > Odontamblyopus rebecca. The sequence goes on along the minus strand of CM060654.1, from coordinate 44,451,714 downwards.
TTACCTCCTAAACAAACAGACCGGGAGTTGTGTTTTGCTTCATTCATGTTTGAAAAACCCTTTATTATGAGTCTGACTACATCTCCAATGTACTGTTCCACCTTGTGATGTCATGGTGTTGTAGTTTTCAAGTAAACAGCTCCTTTTTCCTTTAGTTCAGAGATTGTCAATTCCAGGGATAAAATGATCCAAATGATTTTCGTGGAGCACTCCGTTTAGTCGAATCAGAGTGGAACATGTGTGAATGAAACAAAACACAACTCCAGTTTTTTTGTATTGAGGACCAAAAAACAGAGGTTTTGCAGAGGTCCAAACGCAAGGAACAGCAAAATAAAAAATGAAAAAAATGCATAGCACATTCGGATGTCTGATGTCCAAAAGCTTTTTTTAAATCGTCAGATATTTTTCATTCTTATCTGACAAAGGCTTTTTTTGCTGAAAAGCTATTTAAAAATGAGCTTCTGGACATCGGTCATGTGATTGTGCCATGCATTTATATTATACTGTGTTTATGTAATACAACAGTAAATACAACATTAAACACAATCAATTAAATACTGTCCCACTTTAACTGTAGCTTTTAACTATAGGTTTAAATTGTACTTTGGTTTATGTCTTTGTAAGGCGACTGTAGTTGTAGTTGAATAATAATAATAATTATTATTATTATTGTTTGGGGAAGGGGGGGTCAGTCCAGTGACAACAGGCCTATGTTCCCTTATTTCTATTTTCTATTCTTCTCTTTCAGATTTGTCTTATTTCTAAGATTTTTCTCAAAATTAAATTTTATGTCAAGTCATTTTTATTTTTATACCACATATAAATGGATGATTTGAGTCGTTTAAACCTAGGGTCCGTTGCACCAGGACCTCAAGCTGGGCTGAGGGAACATAGGGCTGAGGGAACATAGGGCTGAGGGAACATAGGGCTGAGGGAACATAGGGCTGAGGGAACATAGGGCTGAGGGAACATAGGGCTGAGGGAACATAGGGCTGAGGGAACATAGGGCTGAGGAACATAGAGCTGAGGAACATAGGGCTGAGGAACATAGAGCCGAGGGAACATAGGGCTGAGGGAACATAGGGCTGAGGGAACATAGGGCTGAAGGAACATAGGGCTGATGGGAAATAAGGCTGAGAGAACATAGGGCTGAGGAAACATAGGGCTGAGGGAACATAGGGCTGAGGGTACATAGGGCTGAGGGAACATAGGACTGAGGGAACATAGGGCTGAGGGAACATAGGGCTGAGGGAACATAGGACTGAGGGAACATAGGGCTGAGGGAACATAGGGCTGAGGGAACATAGGGCTGAGGGAACATAGGGCTGAGGGAACATAGGACTGAGGGAACATAGAGCTGAGGGAACATAGAGCTGATTTTTATGTTTATATTGAGAAAATATAACTGATCAGAAAACTGTGCACTATGAGCCCTTTAGTTATAGTAAAACTCTGGTAGTCTTCTGTCTTGTCTTGTCTCCTTATCGCTCTTTCTTATTGACTTGACTTATTGACTTGACGTTTTGTTCATAAAACCCATTTGCTCCACAGCTGCTGTTACTTGCAGCGCTTTTTCAAATATTTACACAGTTTAAACCAGTATCTCCCACTGTTATCTGTCCCTGAATGCACTGCGGCTAACAGCTTTGACCTGCTTCTCCACATGCACACACACGCACACATGTCTGCACACACTTTTACCTTCATTTCTTCAGCGTGTAAATATTTGAACTGGGCCTTTCTGTTTGGGTGATGTCACAGCAAAGAGGTTTGCTAAAAACAATTACAGCAGTCAGCAGAGCTGGCTCCGAATCCGGTTACATTTAGGTCTAACGGCGTCCGGAAGCTTTGATGCTGTTGCGCCTAAAACGAAGGAGCCATACGTTTCACACGTGTCCCTCTGTGAGAGCGTCACTGTGTGCTCGAGCTTCAGAAACCAGACCATCTGTGGGCCATTTTACATCGGCTGAAATCAAATCTCTAAATGTGTTTTACCCTGATCATTTATATCCTCCCGCTGCATTTATCCAACCACACCACAACATCTGGGAGGGCATCTTTTACATTTTATTACTTGCTTTTCTATTTTATTTTGAGTTGTACATATACATTTTTTTTTGCTACTTATTTAGAATGTGATGTGTGAGCTCCTGCGTCCAAATCATTTCTCTTGTGGATCAATAAAGTTTGTCAAAGTCTAAGACACACAGGAATATATAGACCCTTTTAGTGTAAACGCTGATGACGTCGGCTCGGTTGCACATTTTGGTAACAGAGGTACGGCAGAACTCAGCAGCTTGTCGAGCTCTGTAAAAGGATTATCGTCAAAAGAACGCAAATATTTCCTCAACAAGCCGACTTTGACAAATGGTGTTCGACTGCCAGATCCTTGTGCGATCAGTGAGTAAAACTTTAAAACTTTAGTCCACTGGTAGAATATTGATTCTGACAACCACACACAGAACACTCAGACATTTTATCTCCATCTTCTGCTGTCCGTGTTCAGTAGCCACAGCTGCCCTGGGGCAGACTGACGAAGCGAGGCTCCAATCTGCACCATCGGCCCCTCTGACCACCACCAACACTCACACACACCACTTTCATACTAAGCAATGTGGGTGATGTGCCTTGCCTAAGGACACAACAACAGTTCTTGTGACTGGCGCCCCCATGTGGCACCTGTAATTCCCAGTGTCTCCCATCCAAGTACTAACCAGGCCCTGCTGAGCTTCTGAGATCTGACGGGATCAGGCTTTGATGAGCCGGTGTGGCCACGAATATCCAAAGTTGGTAAAAACTTTTATTAATGTGCATAAAGAAGCCAAGGGGGAAAGATCGAAAAATCTCCAAAAGGCATCAAATTACAGATGAGATATTCTTATATGTCAAAAAAGTTTGATTTTATTCCCATCACTGACACTTTCAGAATAACAGAAAAGAAAATAATGGTGTCTACACAAGATTGCTGATTGATTGCTGGGGTAAGGTCAGATAAAAACCTTTGAGATGGACATCACCTGGTCTTTCCAGATGATGATCTTCATTGGCTCCCAGTGTGTTTTAGAGACGATTTAAAAATTCTTTAATTTACCTTTAAGTGTTTGCACAACCTAGCGCCCTCCTGCCTTGCTGACCTGATCTATCCTTATGCCCTGTCTCGCACTCTCAGGTCAGCACCAGTTCCAGCGCCGTCCCAAACACTAAACTTGAGCTTTGTGGGGACCCTGCGTTTTCTGTTGCTGCCTCATGATTGTGGAACCAGTACTTCAAACCACCGCTCCCGACCATATTTCTCTCTAATGCTCATTCAATCGGTCACAAACTGGATGAGATACGATTGCAGATCGCCATTCGACGGACCTTTAACACCTGTTCGTGCATGATTTTCTCCGAAACCTGGCTGGACAGCTCCATTCCCGATGCGGCTATTGAACTAGCGGACCGCACCGCCTACCGAGCCGACAGGACCGCGGACTCTGGTAAGAAGACCGGCGGGAGACTGTGCATCTACATTAACAACTCCTGGTGCACGAGCGTCACGGTAATGGATAAACTGTGCAGTACAGAGGCAAAACTGTTGCCGTTAAGGTGCCGTCCTTTCTATCTCCCTCGAGAATTCTCTGGTGTTTACATCTGCGCTGTTTACATCCCACCAGATGCTAATGCTAAGTTAGCGTTAGCACAAGTGAGCAGCAGCATCAACAACAGCCTGGTCGCACACCCGGACAGTGTTTTTATTGTGGCTGGAGACTTCAACCACGCGGACCGAAATGTGAAGTGTGCTACCAGAGGAGATAGAACTTTGGACCAGGTGTATACCAATGTTACAGACTCATACAGAGCCCAGGCCTATCCCCACCTGGGTCTGTCAGACCACCTCTCTCTTCTGCTGCATCTGATGTATACAGCAAAGATCGAGAGCACTGGGATCACAATCAGAACCATGAGAACATGGCCACAGGACGCTATTCCTCTGCTCCAGGACTGTTTCCACCACACAGACTGGGAAGTATTCAAAGAGCAGGACACTGTCAATCGTACTGCATTGGACAGCTACACCTCCACCGTCTTGAATTACATCTGTTTCTGTGTGGACAACATAAGCTGGAAACAATTCCGTGTCTTTCCCAATACTCCACCCTGGATGACACACGGAGTTCAACAACTTATCCGAGCTAGGAATATTGTTTTCAACTCCGGGGACCAGGAGGCATATAGGGCTGCCAGGGCTAACTTGAGGAGAGGCATCAATACTGCCAACGACATCACAGGAGGCCTATTGAGGCAAGGTTTGTGAACACCACAGACTCAAGGCAGGTTTGGGAGGGCATCAGGGCTATTACGGACTACAAGAGGAAACTACCACCACCCTCAGCTGACAGTCCTACTCTGGCCGAGGATTTAAACCTCTTTTATGCCCGTTTTGACAGGAATAACACCGACCCTGTCCTGTCCCCTCGACCGACCCTGCTCCAGTCCTGAGCACCCATGAGGTGAGATGTGTATTTCGCAGCATCAACACCAGGAAGGCGGCCGGGCCCGATGGAGCACTGGGCCGGGTACTAAAAGACTGTGCTGTGGAGCTGGCGGACGTCTTCACCTCTATATACAACACCTCGCTGTCCTGTTCACTGGTTCCAGCTTGTTTCAAAGCAGCAACAATTGTCCCCATCCCAAAACAGTCAAACATCACATGTCTGAACGATTACAGACCTGTGGCACTCACCTCCATCCCAGCCAAATGCCTGGAGAGACTGGTCATAAAACCCCTCAAAGCCGCTTTACCACCATCCCTGGATTCACACCAGTTTGCGTACAGAGAGAACTGGTCAACTGAGGACGCTGTGGCCACGGTGCTGCACACACTACTGGAGCATCTGGAGCACAAGAACACCTATGCACGGCTCCTCTTTGGAGACTACAGTTCGGCTTTTAACACCATCCGGCCATACAAACTCCGGTCCAAACTCCACCAACTGGGACTCAACTCCTCTCTGTGCAACTGGACTGTGGACTTTCTCACTAACTGTACACAGAGTGTCAGAGTGGGCAAGAACACCTCCTCCACCCTTGTTGTCAACACCGGGGTCCCCCAAGGGTGTGTTCTGAGCCCTCTGCTATACACTCTCTTCACCCATGACTGCCTTGCCTCCTCCGCGTCCAATCTCATCGTTAAGTTCGCCGATGACACCACAGTGCTCGGTCTCATATCCAACAACGATGAGACTAACTACAGGAGGGAGGTGCAACATCTAGAGTCATGGTGCCACAACAATAACTTGGTTTTAAACACTAAAAAGACCAAGGAGATTGTTGTGGATTTCCGCAGAAAAGGTCACAACAACCATCTACCTCTCCTCATTGGCAATGAGGCGGTGGAGAGGGTGAGCAGCTTTAAATTCCTGGGGGTAACTGTGACTGAGGACCTGTCCTGGGGCAATCACATCACCTCAGCCGTACGGGAGGCCCAACAGCGCCTTTACTACCTGAGGAAATTGTGCCCACATTCCCAGACCTCTGATGTTGAACTTTTACAACTGTGTCATCAGCAGTGTTCTGACATATGGATTTTTAGTGTGGTTCTCCAGCTGCACTAAGGTGGACCAGCAGACACTCCAGCAGGTGGTGAAAGCAGCCGGTAAAATCACTGGAACAACTCTGCCAGAAATCAGCACCATCTACTCCACTCGCTGCCTGAGAAGAGTGCACAACATCCTGCAGGACCAACACCACCCTGCGCACCACCTTTTCCACCTGCTGCCCTCAGGGAGAAGGTACAGGTCCATACAGGCCAGAACATCCAGACTGGCCAACAGTCTGTATCCACAGGCTGTAAGGCTCCTGAACTCTGCCCCTCTCCCCTCTCTGCCCCCCTCTCACGGACAATAACCACATCCAACTTTTAAATAGCATTGAACTGGTTTGCACTGTTGCATTATGTCACTATTCTCTCTCTCCTTTGCCCCCCTCTCTCCATAGAGAATCACCATATCCCATTACATATAATAACACTGAACTGGCTGCACTGTTGCACTTTGTCATGATTCTCAGGTGTCTGAATGTCCCTGTGCTCGTACTTGACCTGCTCTCATGCTGCTGCTATAAGAACTGTCTCATGTTGTACTGAGGTCACACTGGGTCAATGTTTGCACTGGGTTAAGGGGTATTTATTATTATTTATGGTTTGCACTTAACTATTGTGAAGTATGGAGGCTCCAAACGCAATTTTGTTGTTCTTCTGTGACAATGACAATAAATACTTGAATCTGAATTGAATCTGAATCTGAGCGCAGCACAGAAGGGCATCAGCAAAAACATCAGGGGAGCCAAACACCAACTCCTGGTTGACCGAACAGTCGCTCGTGACTGACGGGTTCTGCAGTCATGAGCGACTGTTCGAACCTGTCAGACCAACCTGTGCACTGCCTGGATTGATTACAAGAAAGTGTGGTTATTATGAATTATACTTTCACCTTATATAATCTGCATTAAGAAATAATCCTGTGGTTTGTTTTTCACATACCAGCTGTACACAGGAAAATGAACTTTGATTCTTTTGAACTCGCTAACCTGAAGATTATATTTGCAGTTCCACTTTTGTGTTTATCTTTATGTTACCTAAATGTGCATGAATCAATATTCTTGTCTTGTACAAATAAATAGAGGCATCTCTGATGGTGTTTTCAGAGAGATCAGAGACACGTCTCAAAGAATCATATGTAAGGGCCAAAACTCCTGAAATAAAGTCCGGTGTTTGAACACTTAATGCTTTCTGATTCATTGTTTCAAGGGTCGTCCTCAACTGGAGAAATTCACAAAAGCCTATGACTCAATGCCACACACATGGATCACTGAGTGACTGGAGCTGTACAATATCAACAGGACTCTAAGGGCGTTCATTGCAAACTCAAAGTGGTTGTGGAAAACCACCCTTGAAGCCAATGGCAAGACACTTGCACAAGTGTCCATCAAATGTGGTATATACCAAGGAGACGCACTGTCCCCACTGCTGTTCTGCATAGGTCTGAACCCCCTCAGCCAAATAATCAACCACACTGGCTATGGATACGACTCAGAAATGGGGCCACCATCAGTCACCTCCTCTACATGGATGACATCAAGCTGTACGCTAAGAGCGAGACATCGACCCACTGATCCACACCACCAGGATCTACAGCACAGACACTGGAATGTCATTCGGGCTGGAGAAATGTAGTAGGATGGTGACAAAGAGAGGAATGATGTGCTCAGAGAATGTCTCAGACAGTGGAGCAGAGGAAGAGGTGCTGGAGGGACCATCATGGCAGGACAAACCCCTACACGGGGCGTACCACCGGAACATAACTGAAGTGGCTGATATCAAGAAATCCTACCAATGGCTGGAGAGGGCTGGTCTGAAGGACACAGAGGCTCATCCTGGAGCACAGGAGCCTTGAGCACCCGAGCAATAGAGGCCCAGATCTACCGCACCAGACAAGACCCAAGGTGTAGGTTGACTAGAGAAATACCAGAGGCTCAAGGAAGAGCTGGAGAGGCCTGGAAGGTGAAAGCATCTGTGGTGCCTGTGGTGATCGGAGCACTCGGGGCTGTGACCCCCAAACTGGATGAGTGGTTACAGCAGATCCCAGGAAGGACAATGAACATCTCAGTCCAGAAAAGCGCAGTACTGGAACAGCAAAGATACTGCACAGAACTCTCAAGCTCCCAGGCCCCTGAGCTGATGAGGGTGAGAGACCAACCACCGTGGAAGGTGAGAAATACATGTGTGTGTATATATATATATATATATATATATATATATATATATATATATATATATATATATATACACACACACACAGATGGGAGGGCATCTGACACCCACACAGAAGAGCTGTCCAAAATCTGGTGTATTAAAAAGGCTGCACTGTCCAACAACATTCCCTGCTCCATGAACCAGAAAAAACAATGAATAACTTCAGCACTGTTTATCACAGTTGTTGTGTCCCTGGGCAAGACACTTCCCCACACAAGGTGAGCACTCGACACACAGGCACAATCCAGTACAATGTGTTATAAGGATGCAGAGCTAAATCAAACCTTTTCTGCAAATGGATTTTTCACTTCTTTACCATGTTACGTATGCACTTCCTTCTCCATTTTTTTTCCAAATCGAATTTTGCTGCAGACAAAGTAATATTGCAATAAATTATAATATTGAATCTACTTCATGCCACTGACATGATTGAAATAAAGCAGGATAATCCTAGTCAAACGTTTTTTGTTTTTTTTTAACAGATTATTAAAAGGCCTGAGAGGATGTTTGCCCAAAACCTGCACTGTAGGTGTGAAAGTTGCGTGAGTGATGGTGGTGGTCGGAGGGACCGTTGGCGCCGGTTGGCCTGGCAGCCGTGCCTCCGTCAGCCTGTCCCAGGGCAGCTGTGGCTATAACAGTAGTTTACCACCACCGGGTCTGGAGTGAATGAAGAATGCTCTGTAAATAATCCTCTGTAAAGCATCTTTGTGACATCTGTCTGTGAAAAGCGCTGTATAAATAAACACTTACTTACTTAGTCCCTTCCACATTCTGTTTGGATCCTTTATGGAGGTTTTTCAAAGCGTGTGGTTCTGGCTGGACAGGTAACCATTATTTAATCTCCACTCTACAGCTCAAATCTTACATTACGGCATAGAAAGTGCAAAGAAATTGTACACATAATAAATATTTTGACTCAGATTATATATGAGTCCAGCTTTCGTATCCTTAGAGATAAGTGGAAATAGTGTCTTTGGTGGCAGACTTCAGGAGGTGATTATGGTGATGAACTTCAGGAGGGAGAGGACGCCAGTGGACCCGTCACCATCCAGGACCATGACGTGGAAATAGTGAACTTCTACAAGTATCCTGGAGTACATGTGAACAACAGGCTGGACTGGAGGGACAACTGTAATGCTGTGTGCAAGAAGAGCATGAGACTTTACTACCTCAATGTGTGCAGAAAGTTACTGGAGATCTTCTCCCAGTCTGTGGTGGCAGTGCCGTGTCCTCTGTGGTCTGCTCAGCGAGCTGCCCCAGGAAAAGGGACATTGGGCAGTTCGACAAACTGATGTGTAAAGCTGGTCGGGATCGGCTGTGAGCTGGAGACATTTGTCACAGTGAAGGACAAGAGGACACTGGAGGAAACTGCTCTCCATCATGGACACTCCTGCTCACCCACTGCACCAGACTATAGAGGGACAGATAATACTCCCTACAACTGTACAACTCACCCTTATGTAACAGATAATACTCCCTACAACTGTACAACTCACCCTTATGTAACAGATAATACTCCCTACAACTGTACAACTCACCTTCTGTAACAGATAATACTCCCTACAACTGTACAACTCACCTTCTGTAACAGATAATACTCCCTACAACTGTACAACTCACTTATGTCACAGATAATACTCCCTACAACTGTACAACTCACCTTATGTCACAGATAATACTCCCTACAACTGTACAACTCACTTATGTCACAGATAATACTCCCTACAACTGTACAACTCACTTATGTCACAGATAATACTCCCTACAACTGTACAACAACTCACCTTATGTCACAGATAATACTTCCTACAACTGTACAACTCACCCTTATGTCACAGATAATACTCCCTACAACTGTACAACTCACTTATGTCACAGATAATACTTCCTACAACTGTACAACTCACCCTTATGTCACAGATAATACTCCCTACAACTGTACAACTCACCCTTATGTCACAGATAATACTCCCTACAACTGTACAACTCACCCTTATGTAACAGATAATACTCCCTACAACTGTACAACTCACCTTATGTCACAGATAATACTCCCTACAACTGTACAACTCACCCTTATGTAACAGATAATACTCCCTACAACTGTATAACTCACCTTCTGTAACAGATAATACTCCCTACAACTGTACAACTCACCCTTATGTAACAGATAATACTCCCTACAACTGTATAACTCACCTTCTGTAACAGATAATACTCCCTACAACTGTACAACAACTCACCCTTATGTAACAGATAATACTCCCTACAACTGTACAACTCACCTTATGTCACAGATAATACTCCCTACAACTGTACAACTCACCTTCTGTAACAGATAATACTCCCTACAACTGTACAACTCACCTTATGTCACAGATAATACTCCCTACAACTGTACAACTCACCCTTATGTAACAGATAATACTCCCTACAACTGTACAACTCACCTTATGTCACAGATAATACTCCCTACAACTGTACAACTCACCCTTATGTAACAGATAATACTCCCTACAACTGTACAACAACTCAGCCTTATTGGGCACTTTCCTGAATCAGCAGTTGTTGTTTTTTTTGTTTTTTGTTTTATTAAATCATTTTACATGAACATTTTGACTTCAGATGTCCAAATTATACCTTAATACACACAGGCGCACTATGATTTATGAAGAAATAAACGTGTCAATAAGTATTTAAGTACAGTTAAGTTACAGTTGAACACTCTGCTCTGTTGCTGTGATAAAAACGTCACGTCTCACTCGGTTCGTCCCAGCGGCTGTAACAATGTTTAAACAGATGAGACCCAGACACGTTTCTGTTTAATCTGCTGGAGCGCGTCACACCATCCACTGTTTAAAAGGACAGCGCTAACCTGCTAGCCTAGCGAGCTTCGATTCACTTTGTACTAAAAACCTTACCCATTGCTCTCTTAACTGCAGCTGTCAGTCTCTCCTCATTTTGGTATTAAAATGTCCAGCTTAAAGGATGTATGGAGGATTTTTTTTTTGTTTAAAATTGTCAATAAAAGTTCAAAATAGCATTATGGAGATGCACCAGCCTTGTAATTATGATGTCCAAAGAAAAGAAAGAATGAAAATCCATCATCTGTGGAAGTGGTGGGGCTACCTCGTAATTATTGGCTGTTAAATTGTCAAAGTCCCTACGAGTGGCTTTTTCCAACTGTAGCTTCCTCGCAGTTTGCACAAAGTTTGTTACAGTGGCAGATGAGAATCCGACCAATTTGATGCAAAGGAAAGTCGTTACTGAGTTCACTGAGAGAAGAAGGGGGAAAGAAACGAAGCTGAACTAAAGTGATTCTTGGAGCAACGGCGCAGCTGAAGCAGACGAAGGGTCTAAAGACGACGCATTGGTTTCTAAATGACTTCTGGACAGGAAAGTTCAACAGCCGCTGTAAACAGGCATGATTTCTAACGTGAGGAGGAGGTGGGAGGAGGTGTTTCTACTTAGGGAGCTGTTCCTATTTATCTCTCTTTTCACTCTGTCTCTCTTCTTGTTCCCATTTTCTTTTCCATCCCTGTTTTTCTTGTTTGCCTTCTCGGTCTCTCCTCTCTCTACTTCTGCTTTCCCACTCTCCTTCTCTCTCTCTCTCTCTCCTTCTTTCTCTTCTGTTACATTTTCAGTTGAGAGTTTTCAGTTGACACCTTCTAGGAATATTTGTTTATTACAGTATTCAAATGAACTGAAGTGAGAAGAGCTGGAGAGGCCTGGAAGGTGAAGGCATCAGTGGTGCCTGGGGTGACCGGAGCACTCGGGGCTGTGACCCCCAAACTGCAGGAATGGTTACTACAGATCCAGGAAAAACATCAGACAGCTTACGTCAGAAAAGTGCAGTTCTAGGAACAGCAAAGATACTGCACAGAACTCTCAAGCAAGGAACGAGATATTTGAAAACATTTAATGATTAAACATTTAATAATAAAAATGAAAATAAGAAAATACAGGTGCATCGTGTTACCTTTCAGATCCTTCAGATTCTTTTCTCTATGAAGATGTTATTTCTAGAAGAAAGCCCTTGGTTTGGATTAAGTCCTTGTTCATGTCATTTCTAGGTAGGTAGTACATTTGATGACTTTGTGGTACTAAAATTACTTCAATTCACTTCCATTTCCACTTTCCCGTTACCATCCATGTGATTCTAAATTAGACATAAGATAGGATAGTTTGACATTATACCTAAGGAATTGTTCTCTCATAGTTTGAGTTCTTACATGAGATTCAATTAAACTGGAGGGTCCATGCAGTGGAGATGCCGCTGCTTTGTCTGGAATGTTTCACAGTATTAAACCTTTCTATCATCATGGAAACCAGACCAAGTTAGAGGTCAGATTGGTGGAGAGGCGACCCCGCTCACATTCAGAATGTCTGCTTTTTATGTATTTTTAAGATGTAAAACCACCTGTAATTGAATTAATGTACAATAGAGCTGTTTAATGTCATACTGTGGAACATTCCAAACAGAGCAATGACATCCATAGAAACAAGCAGGTGGTGGAACCCCGAAAAAGTTCCATAGTTCACCTTCATTCTTTATGCTGCATTGTCCAGTTGTAGTACAGTCTTAAATAATGTCTTTGAATCTCTCTGAATTTCTGCCTATTCACAATATCTGTGCACAGTTCACCACAGACTGAAGCCTTCTGCCTGTGCCATAAATATCCAGTATCCAATATTTCCCAGTACCATACATATGATTGTCATATAAGAGTCTTGGGTTACTCATAAGTGGAAGCATTAGTGATAATAATGTCATAATAATAATAAAACATTATTTTCCAAAAAAAGGTGATTTAAGCAGTAATTTAGGTCCCAGACTCGTTTCCATGTTAGTCATTTTCTGACATGCGCAGTACTTGGCTCCAGGGTCTTGGTTCCATATCCAGAAATGGACCCTAGGTCCTAGGCAGGTTCATAATGTGGCAAAGTTTCAGGCTTGTACCATAAACGTGAACAATTGGGCACTTTTTTGGTCCTTAACAGCTCCATTAGTAAACTCCATGAAGAAATAACTGTTATAAGCATTTTTATTCACTTTCATTCTTTGGATTAAGTCTTGTAAAGGCATTTTTAAAAGGAAAAAGTAGCATATTCACAGTTTTGTGAGCCTCCACAAAATTGTAATAAATATGGTACGGTGCGATGTATAAGGTGAAAAAGAGATCTGGATATTGTTCCATCCCCAATGACAATAAATGCTGTACCAAATGACTGCTCAAAGCATTTTAGAGTCAGTCTTGTTTATAATAGTAATATTATTATTATTATTATTATTATTATTATTATTATTATTAATAATAATAATAATAATAATAATAATAATAATAATAATAATGCTTTACAGAGCATTATTTATTCACTCCAGACCCGGTGGTGTAAACTACTATTGTAGCCACAGCTGCCCTGGGGCAGACAGACAGAAGTGAGGCTGCTAATACAATCTGCACCATCAGCCTCTCCCACCACCACCAACACTCACACACACACTGCTTTCATACTAGGCAATGTGGGTGAAGTGCCTTGCCTAAGGACACAACAACAGTTTTTGCGACTAGTGCCCCCCTGTGGAACCTGGTGTTCCCAGTGTCTCCCATTACTCCCAGTACTAACCAGACCCGGCCCGTATCAGGCTTCGACGAGCTGGTATGGCCACTTTTATGTAGAGTACTGTAATATCGTGAGCCTCCCACCATATCTTGAGCCTTCCCATAATATCGCAATAAATATCGTACCGTGAGGTTCATACCGTGATATTGTATCATGAGACTTGGTTTACGCCCCTACTTTACAGTCATTGTTTACTCACTCCACACTCAGGAGACTGGCGGAAGTGACTTAAGAACAAGACTGACATTGTAAAATGCTTTGACCAGTCATTTGGTACAATATTAGAGATGGAACGATATCCAAATCTCTCTGTACCAGATTTTCACCAAATACATCTCACTGTACCAGATTTATTGCAATATTTTGTGGAGACTCACAAAAATGTGAATCTGCTTCTTTTCCTCTAAAAATGCCTTTACGACAGTAGCTCAGTTGGTCGAGCGTTTGTCCTCTGATCCCAAGGTTGGCGGTTCAAATCCCGCTCTCGACACAGACATCATTGGTGAGGGGTCAGATCCACTGACCCACAGGTCGCTGGTGTGATTCCAGCTCCCACAGATGAATGCTGTCATTGTGTCACTGGGCAAGACACAACGACCACCTCGCCCCCAGTGTCTGCGTGCACTGGTGTATGTGTGTGTGAATGTGTGTGTGAATGTGTGTGTGAATGTGTGTGTGAATGTGTGTGTGAATGTGTGTGTGAATGTGTGTGTGAATGGGTGAGTGGTTCCTTGTTGTAAAGCACTTTGAGTGCCTTGAAAGGTAGAAAAGTGCTATAAAAATGTGACTTAAACCAAAAAATTAAGATTTCAAAGTGCCTAGAGCAGTTATTTCTTCATGTAGTCTGCACTGAAACGGAGCAAAGGATCATGGTCAATGTAGTTCCTTCTGTTATTTTTTACTTATTTCCACATCAGAACACTTCATTTAAGCAAAGAGACTTGGGATTCGATATATCGTGATGGTCCACCATATTATTGTGAGACCTTTGACGATTGACCATATTTTAGTTATTGTTACATATTGTTTGCATGTTCTGCCCGTGTCTGGATGGGTTTCCCCCGGGTACTTCGGTTTCCCCCATCAATTCAAAACATGCAGCACCCTATGAACTAACATCAAGGACCATGATGTCCACCCTCCTGTGGGCTCACCACCTGCAGAGGGGTTCATGGGGGGTCAGGTGCTGTGAGGATTGGGCAGCAAACTGCCCCTGTGACCCAGCCGGATTAAGCAGGAGAAGATGATGGATGGATGGATGTTATATCCCTAGACTCAAGTAGAATTTGAAAAAAATAAATAGAAAAAAATAAATAAATACTGTTACTGAGTTCTACCCATATCTGTTATGCCTGGTTGTCATTTGCCAATGTACAAAGTGTTGCTCATCTACAGTACAACTCCATCCTCTGACCCAAAGATTACAAAAGGGCTAATCAGAGTATGCTAATAGGAGTTGGATTAGGAGCAGGAACAATTATGCAAGTATGACTCAAAATATGACTCAAAATATGACTCAAAATATGACGTTCACACCGTAGGGTTGTTCACTCAATGGACTTAAAGCTGACCTTTTGTGCTAGTGTCAGCTCTATAGTTAAAATCAGACACCTGTGGATTATTGTGTTAGAATTTGGACATTTTAAATCACCATTTTCTTCAAAAACAACTCAAAAGAAACAAATCTGCTGAATTCCAGTGGAGGTGAAGATGGGCAGATCGGAGCAACGACGTCTTCAATACAGGAGAATAAAGATGACTCAAACATACGAGTCAGTCCAAATGTAACTTCAGAGGGTCAGTGAGAAGAAACTACTACAACATGGTTAAAAAAAATTGAGGTTTAGATGAAAAACACATTAAATTGCCTTTATTTAATTCAGCTCAATGTCTGGGGTGGGGAAGGGTTCTGATTGGACAGGGACACAAATGTATTTACGTCTTTGGGAAGAAAACCCACACACTTCAGCTGCTCCCGGCTTTTCTGTCATCTCGGATTATCGTTATGCCGTTAAATTTAATTATTTTTATTCTGAATTAAGTTCTCATGGAAAGTTGGCTAATGTCGAGTTAGAGGTCAGTTCTGTGGAGAGACAATCCTGTTCACAGTAAGGATGCATGTACGTGTACTCAATTTAATGCTATACTGTGGAAAACTCTAGGCAAAGCAACACCAGTATCATGTCCATGAGCACAGAAGATTTCTCACATTAAAAGTTATATATTGTATCTTGAAGTTGACAGAATTCAGTTTGAGCCCTACCTGGACTACTGGGGGATTGCATAGACCTTTATGACAATATGTTACCATGGCAATGACTGTAGTTTTCATGACACCTCACTGGCTCCTCTGGCCCTGTTTATCACCCCACCATGGATACCATGAACGGTCCACCACTGCACCCTCCCACCTCCACTGTTCAAGGAGCCAGCACCTGAAAACTGGGCTATTAACATGAGAAAACAGAGCTATTAAAATGAAGTGGTCTCTAATCAAGCCCCAATGAGGAAAACATGCAACACAGATGAAACCTGGCAACCCCGACAAAGACTGAACAGAACAGACCAGTGCCAGTGCTTAAAAAAAGTGTAAATATTGGGCCTCATTCAGGAATCTTTTCTTTAAAAATGTTCATAACTTTTACTTTAAGCAGATGCTGAGAGAACTCTGTGCCAGACTCACAAAGCGTTCTTACACAGACACATTCCTTCTTTATTGACAGTTGGGCCTAATTCACGAACACCTCCACACTCACTTACATTTGATTTAAATTGAAAATTAATATGTACTTTTTTAGAAACTCCCTCTGAACTTCTAAATATGGACAATTTAGGTTTGGCGTGTTACGACCCAGCTCTGCTCGGGACTGCGGAAGTAACAAAATAACTAAGATGTAAAATGGAATAAATAAGGTAATTTAATTAAAAGGAATGTACAAGGTAAATTAAACAAAACAGGCTAAAATATGTACATAAAATAACCTAAACTAAGAAAAAGAACAGGATAACAAGTTGTGCCAAAAACGAGTCACGTGGGCAAAAAACAAGTGACTAAACTAAGGGACGCAAACAAATCACAATCAAGTGTCTCAAAGTAAAATCACATAAACCCACAAACAGAATCAAGTGACAAAACAAAAAGGCACAAAACTGAACTAAACTAACCGAGTGTCTCAACACACACAAAGTCACGAACCAGTACAAACAAAGTGACTGACAGAAAGAGAAAGAGCCACAAACACAAAATGGCACCGGCCACAAAGGCCACAGCCCCGAACAGGTGAGAGGAGTCTGCTTAAACAGGGGGAGGAGTCTGCTTAAACAGGGGGAGGAGTCTGTTAAACAGGGGGAGGAGTCTGCTTAAACAGGGGGAGGAGTCTGCTTAAACAGGGGGGAGGAGTCTGCTTAAACAGGGGGAGGAGTCTGCTTAAACAGGGGGAGGAGTCTGGAGGTGAGGGGGGAGTGGCCGAGGGTTGACGTTCCCACCAGTCAGAGACCAGGGCTCAACCAGCAGGAATCCAAATAACAAAAGAAATTAAAGCACACAACAAATCAAAGAAGTGGAGGCCTGGGGCAGGTGTTATGGTAGAGAGTGATGAGGAAGTCAGTTTACAGACTACGACTGTTTAACAGCTTCAGCGGTGAGTTCAAATGTCCAAACTCACATGAACACACACAGAGAGGGAATATTTAAGTCATAAACTTATTGAAATAGGCGGGAGCTTGCATTGTATTTCTCACACTTTCTGTGATGGCAGACCTGTGGTAAATAGTGATGGAGAGGGGTGGGGTGGCGGTGCATAAGTGGGGCTGGGGTGGCGGTGCATAAGTGGGGCTGGGGTGGCGGTGCATAAGTGTGCGCTCTGGTCATGGGGGGTGATGAGAACAGCAACAGAGGCCCATATGGAGAGCAGTGGGGCTAGGACGGACTGAGGCTCACTGCAGTCTGTTTTTTTCATGGTTTGGGTCCTGCAACTTATACTCAGGTGCAACTTATATATAAAATATATAAGTTCACATGTTGGTTATTGTCACACTGACAGCCACAAAAGGGCGCTCTAGGCGTGTGTGTTAGTATCTGCTGCACCTCATGCTCTTCCTCCTGTACCACTGTCACTTCTCGCTCCTGCAGAAAAAGCCACTGTCCTGCTGCACCTCGTGAAATATGCAGCTGAAAACGGTAATCGAGCAGCAGAAAAAAAGTTTGGAGTGAGCGAGAAACTTGTGTTTGACCGGAGAAAAGTGGAGGAAACTCAAACTGCAATGAAGAAAACAAAAAAGCTCATCGCAGCTAAAAGCTGGATTTAACTGGAGTTGGTGAAGTTGCTCAGAAGTGACATTGAGGATGAAGAATTCAATGGATTTAGTGATTTGGAGTGAGATGGAGAGCTGATAAACTTGTTCTGTTGTTCCTGCATAACTGTTCACATGTGACATGAACACACCAGACACATGTTCAGCCTGTTGTTCTCTGTTCTGTTCTTACCGCTATAACTTGCCTTTCAACATGAAATTTCTGTTCCTGGAGTCTGATTTGATCAAATACCCCCAAAAATGTAACTTATAGTGCATTTTCTTCGTCTTAATTACATATTTTTTGGCTGGTGCGACTTATAGTCCGGAAAATACGGTAAAAGTTATTGTTTTTTTTTTATTTATTCTTTATTTGATAGGGACAGTGCATATTAGTAGTAATAGTAGTAGTAGTAGTAGTAATTTATTTTTTCGAGCATATGATACTTGTAGTACACAGAATATGTACAATGTCATTCAATTTAAACAAGGTTAGACAGTAAAAAAAGAATGGACATATGGACACAAATACAAATATATACATATATATACATGCCCGAAAAGGAGTGGGTAGAAGTAAAACTTATTATATCCCACCCCTTCTCCCAAAATTAGTAATGAACCATTATTTTTGTGTTTATACAATTTACCGGTGACATTGGTTGGCTGCCAAAACTTGAATACTTGTACAGTGTTAAGCAAATTACAATAAGACAGGAAAGAAAAAAAAACAAAAACAAAAAAAAAAACAAAAAAAAAAAACAGTGACATTAATATACGTATAGTATGTAAGATACAACATGCTTCATTTGTTATATATATATATATATATATGTGAGCAATGTAATATACATAAATATCAGTGCAAAATGTTTTATTATTATGAGTATCATCATCATCATCATTTGCATCATTTTGCTCTTATATTTAGCCTCTAGTTATCACCATTTATGTAATTTCTTAAAATATTACTTTTTATATCTGCATGAAAATTGTGTTTATTGGAAGTATTTGATTGGAAGTATTTGTGCTGATGGTATTAACTTAGTGTGAATGGTGTGTGTGGTGCATTAAAGGTGGCAAAGTGTTTTTGTGAACCTGCTGCCAGAGAGGAGCTGCCCCGGACACCAGGACCACCCTTTGCCTTGTGTCTTCTGTTGTGCATTAAAAGAGACAAGATTATGGAGGTTTGCTGCGAGAAGAGGAACATCTCCCCACAGCAGAGCCTCCATCTGCCCTGAGCTGGTGATACTGAAGACAAAACATAGTAATATGTACAGTATATCTTTTCTCGTTTAGTTATTCGTTTATTACCATCAGCACAGGGACCTCCATCTGTAATCAGTTTAGTCTGTGTTCCTGTGAACAGAATTTAGGTTGTCATATAATAACGATAATAATAATAATGATAATATCAATACCAATATCAATTATCAATAATAATAATAATGATAATATCAATTACAATAATAATAAATAATAATAATAATAATAACAATAACAAGAGTAATAATGATACTAATAGCAACAGCAACAATAATTGAACAAATAAAAATCAAGCAAGGGAGTTAGAAATTATTATATATTCAACTACAATCATAATCAATTTTCATAATCCAATTATTGTTCAGTTTTGATAAACATAATACACCTTTATAATATTGATTTATATTGTTCTATGGTATAAGATTTATACACCTTTTTAAATCTTTTGATTGAGGTGCACTCTTTTAATTCATCACTCAGGTTATTCCATAAATTTACTCCTGTAATTGAGATGCAAAAGCTTTTTCTAGTTGTTCTTGCCTTAGTCTTTTGGAAAATTGCTGCTCCTCTGAGATTATATGGACTCTCTCTAGGCTTGAACATCTCCTGGATACTTTGTGGGAGCATGTGGTTGTTTGCCTTATACATCACAACAGCTGTATTCAGATTGATCAGGTCATTTAATTTTAATGTATTTAGTTTAATAAAGAGAGGGTTCGTTGGTGCATAATATTTAGCCTGATTGACAATTCTTATTGCTTTCTTTTGAAGTAAAAATATAGGGTTAACGTTTGACTTATAATTGTTCCCCCATGTCTCCACACAATAATTAAGATATGGAAGAACAAGAGAACAATACAATACATAAAGTGAATTCTGGTTTAAAAAGGTTTTTATTTTACACATTATGGCAATAGTTTTAGCTAATTTAGTCCTTAGATTATTTATATGTGGTTTCCAACTTAATTTACTATCAATAATAATCCCCAGAAATTTATTTTCATATACTCTTTCTATTTCTGTATGATTAATTCGGATTTTAATTTGGGTATTTATTTTTCTATTTCCAAAGATGATATAATTTGTTTTATTTAAATTGAGTGAAAGTTTATTGATATCAAACCACTTCTTTAATATTTTGAGCTCATTTTCTACTGTATCCAGGATCTGATCTACGTCTCCTCCAGAGCAGGAAACACTGGGATCATCTGCAAACATTATACACTTCAATTTTTGTAATATTTCACAGACATCATTTATATACATAATAAACAATTTAGGTCCCAATACAGAGCCTTGAGGGACTCCATGTGTAGTTCTTCTTATATCTGAATCAACATTATTCATATGTACAAACTGATGTCTGTTGCTAAGATAACTATTTAGCCAAGCATGTGCAATTCCTCTGACACCATATCTTTCCATTTTTCTCAAAAGTAATTCATGGTCAATGGTGTCAAAAGCCTTGCTTAAATCAATAAAGACCCCGACTGTATATTGTTTTTTGTCTATTGCTGTTGTTATCTCTTCAACTAGTTCCATGACGGCCATTGAAGTGGACCTGTTTGATCGAAACCCACACTGATGGCTGCTCAATAAGTTATTTTTCTCAATGAAATTGTCAAGTCTGTCTGCAAACAATTTTTCTAAAATTTTTGAAAATTGCGAGAGTAGGGAGATGGGTCTGTAATTGGTGAACTGGTTTCGGTCGCCATTTTTAAAAATTGGGATTACCTTAGCAGTTTTCATTTTATCCGGGAAGACGCCTGTACTAAAGGATTGATTGCAGATATATGTAAAAGGTGTGACTATACAGTTTATAATATCTTTAACCAACCACAGATCTATATTAGAGCTGTCAGGAGACCTCTTGTTTTTAAATTCTCTCACTATTTTTATAATTTCACTTTCGTGTAAACCCTGGATGAATATAGAATTTGGATTCGTCTGATAATCTCTTCGTTTAATGCATCAGTATCTTCAGGCTCTGTAATTTTATTTGCTAAAGTGGGCCCTACATTTACAAAGAAGTCATTGAAAGTATTTGTTATTTCATTTCTTTTCTCTATGGTTATACTGTCCTTTAGAAAGTGGTTTGGATATTGGGCTCTTTCATTTCCCTTTCTAATTATTTTATTTAGTATTTTCCAGGTTTCTTGGACATTAGATCTATGTTGTTCCAATTGTTTATGATAATAATTCTTCTTATTTGTTCTTATAATATTTGTTAGTTTATTTTTATATGTCTTATATTTGTGTTCAATTTCTTTTGTTCTATGTTTTATATATAGTTTATATAGGTGATTTTTCTTTTTGCATCCGTTTTCTATTCCCTTAGTGATCCATGGTTTATCTATTTTTTTTATTTTTAATCAAAATTTGTTTTTGTGGACAGTGCTTGTCATAAAGTCTGAGTAATGTTGAGAGAAAGGCGTTATATGCCCTGTCCGGGTCACTGGAGGCATATACCTCCTCCCATAGCTGTGAACACAGCTCTGCTTTGAAGGCGGCGACAGCCTCAGGTGTTCTGTGTCGCCTCATCTTAAAGTTGACTGGATTTGTTTCATTATAATTTTTAAAAAATGTATGTAATATACCAAAAACTGGAAGATGGTCACTAATGTCATTTATAAGTAATCCGGCTGTAACATGATTATCCATTGTATTTGTAAAAATGTTATCTGTTAATGTAGCTGTGTCGACTGTAATCCTACTCGGTCTAGTAATTAGTGGAAACAGTTTGTTGCTATACATTGTTGTGATGAAATCTGTTGTTTTAGCATGTAAATGAGGGTTTAATAGATTGATATTAAAGTCACCACATACTATGTGTACCTTATTTATATTACTAAACAAACTGTCTATCTTTTGGTTAAATGTGTCTATGCAGGAGCCAGGTGTTTTGTACAAACAACTTACTATTATGTTTTTAGATTTTTTGTCAACTATTTCAATTGTTAGACATTCCATTATACCATCAATAAGGGTTGACATACTGTTAATGATGTTACATCTTAGATCTGCATCTACATATAAGGCCCCTCCCTGTCCTTTTCTAGTGGTCCTATGTAATGTAAATAACTGATATCCGTCCATTTCCACATTCTGACTCTTCTCTGTATCTAACCAAGTCTCAGAGACTACTATAATAGTAAATTTATTGAATTGCTTCAGATATTCTTTCATTTTTGTGTAGTTTTTATGCAAATTCCTGCTATTAAAATGTATTACTGTAAAGTTTTTATCACTATTTAATATCTCATCAGTATAGTATTTACAATTTTCTTTTATTTTAATGAAAAAATTGTTCTCACGATCTAAATCATTACCAAATTCATTTGTTTTGTATTCCATGAAGTCATGATTTAAACAAAAACTTTCATAGTTAGAATGCAGTTGATATCCCTTTTCACTATCAGTATATTCAAATTCATTATCATCATTATCACTAAGTGCAGACACAAAATCCGCTTCATTAAGAGTCATTTGTTTTGGTTGTAGTCACTGTTGTTTTCCTGCATTGGTTTAACAGTGTTTGTTGACAGGTTTAAAGCCAAATTAGTCATTAATTTTTTCAAGTTCTTTTATATTCCTAATACACAGCACCCTTGCATCACTTGGATTACCATTCATTTTAATGTACACTTTGCAGTTGGATGTCCATGTAGCCTGTATTTTACCTTGCTTTTTTAAGTGCGTTGCTTTTTTTGCGATTTCTCCATTGATTTTAGTCAGATGTTCATTAATATACACATTTGTTCCTTTTAGGTTCTTTCCCTGTCTGAGCAAGTCAATTTTATGCTTTCGGTTTACAAATCGTACAATCATTGCGTGGTTGACTTTCTGGCTTTGATTTTGTGTTGGAAGGGTATGGCATGCTTCAATAGTTTGTTTGTCAATGGAGATGTTATGTTTTTGTAGAAATGCAATTACCTGGGATTCTGTTGATTCATCATGTTCAGCATTGTCACTTTGTGGCCTTTCTCTTTTGGCAGCAGGAGCACATGATTTTGGTTTGATGACAAGTCCAGATATAACAACATTGTTCATTCGACTGTACTGTTCCAGTTCTGACACCCGTGTTTCCAAAGAGTTGATTTTTTGCTGCTGGTCTTCATTTATAGTTTTTAAGTACTGGATTTCTTTCATTAGCCCCATGATTTTTTCCTGTTGTTTTAATACAGTTTCTAAGTTTTTCCCCATAATGTTCAATGAAACTTTTAACTCCTCTATGTCATTATTTACCTCCATTGAGGCCATATTGGATGTAGCTTGCAAGTCTGGTGGTAGTTCCTAGGCCTGGATGTACCTCCTAGGTCTGGTAGTGGCTACCCTGCCTGAGCCTGGTTGTAGCTCCCTAGCCTAGGCCTAGCTGTAGCTCCCTAGCCTAGGGCTAGTTGTAGCTCCCTGGCCTGGTTGTAGCTCCCGGGCCTGGCCTGGTTGTAGCTCCCGGGCCTGGCCTGGTTGTAGCTCCCGGGCCTGGGCTGGTTGTAGCTCCCTAGCCTAGGCCTAGTTGTAGCTCCCTGGCCTGGCCTAGTTGTAGCTCCCGGGCCTAGCCTTGGTTGTAGCTTCCTGGCCTGGGCTGGTTGTAGCTCCTTGGCCTAGGCCTAGTTGTAGCTCCTCGCCTGAGCTGGATGTTGTTCCCGGGCTTGGATGTGGCTCCTGGGCCTGGGCCGGGATGCAGCTGCCGGACCTCAATGTGGCTCCTGGGCCTGGTTGTAACTCCTGGGCCGGGTGAAACTCCTGGGCCTAGGCCTGGATGTTGCTCACGGGCTTGGATTTAGCTCCTGGTCCTGGATTTAATTCCCCGAGTGTGGTAGTAACTCCTGGGCTTGGTAATAGCTCCTAGCCAGTAGCTCCTGGGCCTGGCGGTGGCTTGCACCTGTGTGCTTCAATAGCAAGTCTCTGGAGAAAATCCTCAGAATTAGTTCTAGTTTGTGTAGCAATATTTTAAAGTATATATATCCTGATGTTGTTAATTATCCAAATCCACCCGCTGTACGTTTGTCAAATGACTGTTTTACAAGTTTTTTACAATTTGAGTGCTCCACACTCTCCACTCACAGAACCTGCGGCAGCCATCATTATTAACGAACATCTGCAACATTGCAGTGTAAATACAACAGATTATAGCACAAATGCTAATTTCCATCTGTCGTCCCTACAGGTGACATCACAGCAAAAACAATGACAGGCAACAGTAACAGCAACATTACAACATTACAACATTACAACATTAAAATGTTAAAATTTAGAAGTGTCCACAAGTCTGGTTTTCCTTTAGCCGCTGTTTCAAGTGTGATGTGAAAGTGGCCGGTGTTGGAGTCTCTCTTATTGACACTGGGAGAGTTCCAGTGTTGGAGTGTCTCTTATTGACACTGGGAGAGTTCCAGTGTTGGAGTCTCTTATTGACACTGGGAGAGTTCCAGTGTTGGAGTCTCTTATTGACACTGGGAGAGAGTTCCAGTGTTTGAGTCTCTTATTGACACTGGGAGAGTTCCAGTGTTGGAGTCTCTTATTGACACTGGGAGAGTTCCAGTGTTGGAGTCTCTCTTATTGACACTGGGAGAGTTCCAGTGTTGGAGTCTCTTATTGACACTGGGAGAGTTCCAGTGTTGGAGTCTCTTATTGACACTGGGAGAGTTCCAGTGTTGGAGTCTCTTATTGACACTGGGAGAGTTCCAGTGTTGGAGTCTCTTATTGACACTGGGAGAGTTCCAGTGTTGGAGTCTCTTATTGACACTGGGAGAGAGTTCCAGTGTTGGAGTCTCTCTTATTGACACTGGGAGAGTTCCAGTGTTGGAGTCTCTTATTGACACTGGGAGAGAGTTCCAGTGTTGGAGTCTCTTATTGACACTGGGAGAGTTCCAGTGTTGGAGTCTCTTATTGACACTGGGAGAGTTCCAGTGTTGGAGTCTCTCTTATTGACACTGGGAGAGTTCCAGTGTTGGAGTCTCTTATTGACACTGGGAGAGTTCCAGTGTTGGAGTCTCTTATTGACACTGGGAGAGAGTTCCAGTGTTGGAGTCTCTCTTATTGACACTGGGAGAGTTCCAGTGTTGGAGTCTCTTATTGACACTGGGAGAGTTCCAGAACTCGGTGCCTCTGACTGAGAGCAGTTTGTCCAAACGTGGTGCTTCTGTGTGGACCTCACAGTTCCCCCGGGCCGTGGCCCTAGTTCCATCCCACAGACAGTCTTTGTTTTAATAAAATCCTGTAGCGGAGGAGGAGCCCATGTAAAACTTTATATATAAAACCACCATTTTTAAAATGAACAAAATTATTAAAATTAAGCAATTTATACTTGTCTAAAATAGTGCAGTGGTGGACTGAGTGGTTTATTGTCCAATATTTTAAAGCTTTTTTACAAAGTGATTCAACTGGTTTAAGTGTTGTGCCAGCAGCAAGTGCCCATGTGGTTATGCAGGACTCTATATGCCACAGAGTCATGGAGCGTAAAAACATTCGTGCCGCATATAGAGTCATAAAGGGTCTTTGCCTGTCTAAAATGCACCAAGTTAAAATGAACAGTTTTTGTGAGGCGCTTAATGTGTTTCTTGAATGTTAATGTCGGGTCCAGCGTCAGTCCCAAGTATTTAAACTCTTTGACGAGACTGAGTTCTACTCAGGAAAACACTGGACCTCTGCAGCTCAGTTGTTTTTTTACTGAACATCCAAACAGTTTTCTTTATATCGAGTTGTAAGAATGAGTTCTTGACCCACTTTTGGACTTGAGTCATGGCTGATGTTAACTTTTCTGATGCTTCTTGTACAGTTTTCGCATGTGTGAAAATTACAGCATCGTCAGCATACAGCTGGACACTGACATTTGGACACATTTCCAGGAAATCATTAATAAAAACACTAAATAAAATGGGTCCTAAAATGCTGCCTTGGGGGACCCCTGGTGGACAGTGAAGGTAGAAAGATTTAAACCCAGACAGGGAAACACACTGTTGTCTGTGGGACAAGTAGGATTCAAACCAATCCAGCGCCTCTTTAGAGAAATTAAAATTTGATAATTTAGATAAAAGAATCTGGTGATTTACCATGTCAAAAGTCTTCTTAAAATCCAGGAAAACAGCACAGATGCACGTTTGTCAAGAAGACTTTTGACATTTTCAACAAAAAAACAGTTTGCGGACTCTGTGAGGTGGTGACTTCGAGAACCAAACTGCACTGGGTGCAAAGGTGTAGAGTTTGTAGAGAGATGTTTATTTAATTGTTCAGCCACTCGTGTCTCAGCAGTTTTGGAGATGACAGGAAGGAAACTTATGGGGCGATAATTCCCCATCTCGGACTTACTGCCACTTTTAAAAACTGGGGCGACCGCTGCCAACTTCCACCCTGAAGGCACAACACTGACTGAAGGACAAGTTCAACAGGTGTTTAACTGGGGTAATTAACACATCTGTGTGTAGTTTTAAACAGTGTGTAGCATTAATCATACGCATCATCAGGTATTTCTTGAATTTTATAAACTGACTCACTAGAACTCATAGAGGGAAACTGAGTTTCTGTCCAAACTGTTGAGTTATTTCATGTACAGATTTAATAAAATAATGGTTCATCTCAGTTTCAATAGTAAGAGGATTTTGCACAAGGATGTTGTTTATTTTCATTATGATTCTCATTTTTATGTTGTTTACTCGTTAGTTTGTTAATATTTTTCCAAATAACTTTGTTATTTCCTTTTGCTTCATTGATAACTTTTATAAAAACATTTGCTTTGGCTTTACGTGTTTTGCTTAATACTTTATTTCTAATTACAGTGCCTGTCGGTCTGTTGCCAGACCAGATTTCAAAGCTTTTTGAGCATTGTGTTTCTTTCTTTCATTATTTTTATACACTCAGTGTCTGTCCAGGGTAGAGCATTCTGTTTTTTTGGATTGTTTTCCCTTTCTCCTAAATGGTGCTATGATGTTATCAAGTTTTGAACAAAAACTGTTGCCTCCATGTTCTCCATTTTGGCTCTGGTCAGGTCATTCCATCACTGTGTTTAAGGCTCTGTCAATATTTTGTATTTGATTTGTAGGTATAAATCATGACCACTTTTAACTGTGTATACATTTTGAAATCTCGCTTTGGATAATTTTCGTGAGAACAAAATTATATTATGATCAGACATTCCTGTGATTAGATTATAGGTCTAATAATCCTGTCAGGATCATTCGTAAACAGTAGGTCTGTTCTTGTTGAAGAATTTGCAGTGAGTCCATTGGGCCTATCAACGATTTGTTTAAAATTAAGATGATCCATTATCTGCTTGAGATTTTTCCTCCCTTTTTTCTCATCACAATTAATATTAAAATCCCCAGTGATAATTAGTTCTTTGCCTAAATCACAGTATCCCAGAAGACTTTTCATTTGGTCATAAAAGCCTGTCGTTGCTGATGGTTTACGATAGATGCAGATTAATGTAAATGCCATTTCAGGTGAGAGTGAGATAGTTACACGAGCACATTCAAGTTGAAGATCACTTGGAAGTTCCATTTGATCACATTTAAAACTATCCTTGATGTACAATAGGACACCTCCGCCCCTGCCCTTACCCCTATCTTTTCTAAAGGCTTTATACCCAGGCAAACTCATTACTGCCTCTGGGGAAGAGTGATTGAGCCACGTTTCTGTCAGCCCCAGAAAGTCACTGTTGGAGTTTCCCAGTAAGTGCTCAAGTTGCTCTCGTTTGGGGCCCATGCTCCGGATGTTTAAGTGACCCCCGAATATTCCACGAGGTTTACAACTTGAGTCCCAAACCATTTTGGCTTGATTCAGAGTTTGGAATATTTTGGTTCTGCAGTGTTTTTTGATCACCGGATTCCTCGGCTTAGCGTCCTCAGGCGCGGTGCGCCCTCGGCATGTGGCATGTGAACCAGTAGGCAGTGTTAGTGCGGCTGGACACTCACCGGTAGTGAGCCCGCGCTGGTCCACCCGACTCTCGGTGCAGCAGCCGGACTCCGTCTGTCCGGGCCACGAATGGCCAGTTTGGTGAACCACGGAGCCAGGCGCAGATGTCCCGACCGAAATCGCTTTCATGCCGCTGGAAGGAGCGCAGCCGCCCTCGACACATCTCCGTCGCATACCGAACCAAGCCCAGGAGCCACGGGCACATCGAACGATGTATTGGGTAACAGCTCACCGATGTACACACACAGGCTGTCGGGTGAGCAGGCTGACACAACGGGAAGAGGCAGGAGCCACGTAGGTGAGTGAATGCGGCTACCGACACCGGGATGTTGGATGTGATTCACCGCACATGCCGGTGATGTGATAGTTGAGGCCGGTGATGCGATAGTTGAGGCCGGTGATGTGATAGTTGAGGCCGGTGATGTGATAGTTGAGGCCGGTGATGCGATAGTTGAGGCCGGTGATGTGATAGTTGAGGCCGGTGATGCGATAGTTGAGGCCGGTGATGTGATAGTTGAGGCCGGTGATGTGATAGTTGAGGCCGGTGATGTGATAGTTGAGGCCGGTGATGTGATAGTTGAGGCCGGTGATGTGATAGTTGAGGCCGGTGATGTGATAGTTGAGGCCGGTGATGTAGTTGGGCCGGTGATGTGATAGTTGAGGCCGGTGATGTAGTTGGGCCGGGATTCCTTTCTACATCCCCAGCCAGACTTAGCACAATAGTCAGTTTCATTTGTCCGGTGAATGATCCTTTTCGTGCGCGTTTGTAGCGACAGTAGCATTCCAGTTGTTGAGAAGTTTGTTGTATTGCGTATTGGCTTTGTGAGGCTGGCAACAAGACGCTTGGATCACACAGTAATGTGTTCATAGGAAATAATTTATAATAAGAAGAAAACATTTAACTTGAATTTGAAGTTTTTGTTGCATTATGAGAGTAATAATATTCTAAAACAGTAGATTTTTTGTTCTTACGAGTGATCCTGACTGTTCGTAGGATTTGTTCTAACAAAAAAACATTTTCAGTTAAAAACATAAAAAAGTTCTGTGGACGCCAAAAATATTCGTAAGAAGAGCTGAAGTACAAATTTGTTTCATGAATTGTCTTTAAAGACAATAGATGAATAGATGAAATGAATAGAACAATAGATAAATGTCTTTCTCCTTGGCCCTATTCAAGCAGTATGAACCTGTACAAGTCTCCGCCCACAAGCCGACGCCACCCAAGCTCCCACACCACATACATCTCCATAAATATACAAAACCATGACACAAAACTGAAAACTGTACACAGCAACTTGCCAAACAATGGAGAGGAAAGGGAGCCTCAGAGGGTCAAAAATGAAAGTGAAACTTATAAAACCTGTTAGTACGTCATTTAGGCTGAATGTAGCATTTTCAAAACAATAAAAAGAAACACAGAGATCTAAATATGTGACGTTTAAAAGTTAATAGACCATAAAAGTAAAATTCTTCCTCCACTCATCCATCCCTCTCTCCTCCTCCTCTCTTCCATAAAGATGAGGAGAGATCCCACAGTGCAGAGACCCTCCTCTCTATCTCCCTCTCCTCTCCCTCCATAAACATGAGGACAGTTTCCTGAACACTGCACCTTCTCTCCTCCCTCTCCCTCCTCTTCAGTTTCCTCTTCCTCCTCTTCTTCCTCTCTACCCCTCTTCCTCTCCTCTCACTCCATAAACATGAGCTCAGATCCCACAGTGCTGGACCTTGCTCTTCACAGGATCCTGCTTGAAACTAAACGCCAGAACTTCTCCCTCGCAGCAGCTGTGGAGATGAAGAGGACACAGCAGGTGTTCATTGAAGGCCTTTAGAATCACATGTAATAAAGTCTAAGTCTGCAGTGATCTGACACTTTAAAGAAGCCCTACACTTTAAAACCCATCAGTAGAGTGCTCTGTCTTCAGGGGACTTCGTGCATTGTCTCATCTCTTCATTTCGTCTTCCAATCAGCATCTCGGCTCATCAGGGAGATTTCAGAACACTGGATCCAGCCCTCAAGTGTTTTTTCTGTAAATCCATTCGCATTAACCTAAAAAAATCACAACTTCAGAATAATCCAGAGAGTGTCAGCTGGTGCCATGGACGGTGACATAGCTCCTCAGCTTTAACAGGCAGTAAGGACGGGCGCATTCCCGGCTTCATCGACTCCAATTCACTTTAAAAACGGCCGCCCCCTGTCTGTAACTGCTGCAGTCAGGCTCATCATTTTGGTCTGAAAATGTTTAACCAGATTTCCTTTGTAAAAAAATGGGATGATTGGAATAATGGGCAATGACGCAGAAGGATTTTCAACAGCGCTTCGCGCTGAACTTCGTAAGACAGTTGATAACGATGATGCCTCATCGTTGCGATAGGCCCTACGCCCTGTACGGGCTCGGCCCTAACAAATAAATTTAAAAAATAATAATAATTTTAGCAAAAACAATATATCCTTTTACATAGGAAATGCATATTATACATTTTTTGAAAGCTCTCGAGATTCCCCACGTCACCGTGGGGTCATTCACCATCTCGTCGGGGTCCGCCAATGACCCCCATTGATTTCCATTCATTTTAGCGGCTATAAATATGGCCCATGCCTTTGGTCTGGGGGCTTGGATACAGCCTGATGTCAGGAGTGTGTTTTGGGGACAGGAGGCGCTTCGCGCTACTTTTGTACGATGACTTGTTAGCAAGAACAAATATGCATGGAATCTCGAGAGCTTTCAAACAATCTATAATATGCATTTCCTATGTTAAAGGATATATTGTTTTTGCTAAAAAATATTATTATTATTATTATTTCGCAATTAAAAGCCCAGGCATCATCGTTGTCAACTGTCTTACGAAGTTCAGCACTGAACTTCATCCCTCCATCGCTCTCTCCGTGAACAGCAGTATCCTAGCAACCCATGCCAAAGGCATCATCGTTGCAAAAGCAATAGGCCCTACGCCCTGGGGCCTAAATAGTTTTATTTCCTCAAACATGGTTGGGGTATGAAGTTCTGAGTAATATGAAGTGTATAGAAACAAACTTTTAGCGTTTCTTTAGATTTTTAATGCATATTGATTGGGGCTGTCAACGTTAAGACGTTAATCGTGATCAGATTAATGCAATCCATAACACGATATTTTTATTTTTTTATCCCGATTAAAGTTCTCCAGCGTTTTGACTCTTCAGCTCTGTTTCAAGCCGGGCTCAGATGAGTTGGAGTGGGAGAGGAGCAGAGGACCGCTCAGAACAAATGATAATGAACCAAATTGGGTTCGTGCAACTGTCCAGATGCTTTGCATGAGCCATGAGCCTCAGATCCAACAAACTACCATTTCAGACCTGCCGATGATCACACAGCAAAGAAAATAACAATAGATAGAATTTCTTTACGTTATGGCTCTTGAAATGCAAAATAACACAATTTTAAACACGCAATTCAAAATGCGATTAGTCACTATGGAATTTCTGAGATTAATCGCGATTTCAAAAATTAATCGTTTGACAGCACTAATGTTGATATTTTCGTTTGTTGTCCAATATGACGTCACCTGTTTGTGTTTAATGAACAAACTACTGCCCTGGAAAATGCATCAAATGAAGAAAAATGCCTCAAGAACCGTTCACCCAAGTCGACTTTGTCTGTTATTAAACTCCAGCCACAGAATTCCTGCTGTTATTAGTCGCACCACATGATGCTCGGTCACACTGCATGACATTTGAACACTTTAAGTACAAAAAACATGCAGCTGATGATTTCTGGGGGAAAAAAAGTCAGAAGTACTACAGAAATGTGCTGAATTACTATGAAATTTGAACCTTTTTAAATGAGGAAAGAGCAATTGGACAGAAAAGTTAGGCGTCATGTCACTGACCCATAAATAAAATTGCGAGTCAGTAAATCATCAGAGAGACTTTTTTTGCTGTTAGCAGTGATCAGATGTGTCAAAATAGGGGCACCTGGGACAATTCTTCTCTTTGGGACAAATCACTGGTTTTGGAGAAATCTCCTGGCTCAGGGGACACATGGGGGTCTGGTCATGTTAAATGAACCCACTCTGCACAGCTCTGGGGTTTTTAGTTCTTTTCTATCTTTTTATTTATTCTTATTTTTATTTGCTTGATGTTGTGGCTAAGTGCGCACGCCCTGTCAAACCAGTGGGGCGGGAAGAGGAGTTGGTTTCAACAGCCCCGCTCATGATTGGCTCTTCGGTTGCTATGATAACTGCTGCTCTTCATTTGACTCTATTCAAAATGCTCTAGTCCACCTGGTGATGTCATGAAGCCGTAGTTTCCAAGTGAACAGCTCCTTTCATCTTTTGCTCAGCAGTGACTGTCAATTCCAGGGCTGAAATTATCCAAATTATTTCAGTGAAGGTGTGTGTGAGTTTAAAAACACAGTGAAGAACTTCCTGTATTAGCACATGACATCAGCAGAAGGTGGAACAGATTGTTTTGTTTGAGAAAAGAAATCAGCTTAAATATGCAGGGTTTGTGCGTCAGACGTGTAAATGAAATAAAACATAACTCCACGTCTGTTTGTGATGAGAAAACGACATTACAACATTATGAATAGTGTAATATGGGCCCTTTCACATGGAGACTGGCTTCATTCAGTTCAAAAAGTGAAAAAGCTGCAGTTTTTCTATTTCAAATGACTTCGGTTTGACCTCCACTGGAAAATGCCACACTCTCTGCTCACTGTATTCTTATAGATGACTTCATTTGGTGATTCTTCATTGGAGCCACTGCAGCCTCAGGTCACTTCTGCATTTTCACATCATATTCATACAGGCACAGATTTATTTGGCTCAGGCTTATATATGCAGCCATTTAGTTTCCCCGCAGGCCGTCACTGATCTATAAAGCACCACAGTCACTCAGGCATAAAGACACAGGAGTCAAACAGTTCAAAAACATCATCTAGCGAAAAAGTATGAATTAAAATACCAAATGAACAAAAACTCAGCAAAAAAGTTAAATAAAATAAATACATTTGCAGTTGAATTATTTGGGTAATTTGTAAAATGTCTATTGTTACGACCCCAAAAGGAGTTCCAACATATTTATACACGACACAGAGACCGAAGTTAAGGATTCAACCAAGATTTTATTTATTTCCTCTTGGAGTGGTGAGCTCTGGGAGCCAAAAAACAAAAACCCTTAACCCGTGCCCCAAACTAAGAAAAAGTAACAAAGGAAAAAGCCCTGGTGAGCCGGACAGGCCAACCCTATACAGGGCCGTAGGAGCTGCCAGCACCCTGTCCCTAACCAAACTAAACCGCCACCCCGGCTAACTGTCCCTGCAAACTAACACCGAAAATGGGGACGTCCGGACCCACCAGGACAAACCCAAAAAAAAGCTAAGCTAACAAAAGGCTAAAGAAAATAAGAGCATGGGAGTGAGCGGCAGCTCCCCCGGAGCGAGGCGTGTGCTCCAGCACCTGAGGGCGCAGCAGAGGAGGAGGAGCGAGGCGTGTGCTCCGGCACCTGAGGGCGCAGCAGAGGAGGAGGAGGAGGAGCGAGGCGTGTGCTCCAGCACCTGAGGGCGCAGCAGCAGAGGAGGAGCGAGGCGTGTGCTCCAGCACCTGAGGGCGCAGCAGAGGAGGAGGAGCGAGGCGTGTGCTCCAGCACCTGAGGGCGCAGCAGAGGAGGAGGAGCGAGGCGTGTGCTCCGGCACCTGAGGGCGCAGCAGAGGAGGAGGAGGAGGAGCAAGGCGTGTGCTCCAGCACCTGAGGGCGCAGCAGAGGAGGAGGAGCAAGGCGTGTGCTCCAGCACCTGAGGGCGCAGCAGAGGAGGAGGAGCGAGGCGTGTGCTCCGGCACCTGAGGGCGCAGCAGCAGAGGAGGAGCGAGGCGTGTGCTCCAGCACCTGAGGGCGCAGCAGCAGAGGAGGAGCGAGGCGTGTGCTCCAGCACCTGAGGGCGCAGCAGAGGAGGAGGAGCGAGGCGTGTGCTCCGGCACCTGAGGGCGCAGCAGAGGAGGAGGAGGAGGAGCAAGGCGTGTGCTCCAGCACCTGAGGGCGCAGCAGAGGAGGAGGAGCAAGGCGTGTGCTCCAGCACCTGAGGGCGCAGCAGAGGAGGAGGAGCGAGGCGTGTGCTCCAGCACCTGAGGGCGCAGCAGCAGAGGAGGAGCGAGGCGTGTGCTCCAGCACCTGAGGGCGCAGCAGAGGAGGAGGAGCGAGGCGTGTGCTCCAGCACCTGAGGGCGCAGCAGAGGAGGAGGAGCGAGGCGTGTGCTCCAGCACCTGAGGGCGCAGCAGCAGAGGAGGAGCGAGGCGTGTGCTCCAGCACCTGAGGGCGCAGCAGCAGAGGAGGAGCGAGGCGTGTGCTCCGGCACCTGAGGGCGCAGCAGAGGAGGAGGAGGAGGAGGAGGAGTGAGACGGAGCACCGGGCTCGTGTATTTAACGGCTGCTGCCGGAAATGAGCACCCCCTGAAAAAAAGAGCTTAAAACATCAAAACCATAACAAGGGGAAATAAAAGGGGAAAAAAGGTGCTCAAACGTAACATCGACCTTTGCCTCTTTGGAAACATTTTGTTTTTGTTCCATGTCATTTTGTTTTACGTAATTTTCTTTGGTTACGATTCCATCCTCCTGCATCTTGGACTTTTTGGCTGCATAAACGTGGCAGGTGGGTGGGATTTCCATGGGTGCATTCCCATTGGCTAATTTATGTTTGACGGACAGCTAAGCTTGGAGCCCCAGAAGCTGTTGCAGATATTTCCTGCCATAGGTTTGGCAGATTGCACCACAGTTGCAGTTTGTCCAGTACCTCCACTGTATAGAATAATGTTCCAGAACACTGAGCACCAGAACTTCAACAGGAAACATGACACCGTTCCTGGTATTTTTATTTCCATTTTATTTCCATAGTCCTTAGTCATAGTTTAGTCCTAGTTTAACCAACACTTTATACACAGGCAGTTATCCTGGTCACTTTAAACTGCAACTGCAATTCTTTTTCTCATGGGATCTGTCTCGGGGATGTGTGAATGGATGTGTTGGGGCAGGGGGAGGTGTGTGTTAAATTATGTTCTTTTTATATAATTGATACGTAAAGAAACAAAATTCCATCTTTCCTGCACTAACTACAGCTGTATGTACATGACAATAAAGATCGATTTGATTTATACAAACTGCTCTACTGAAAAAAGGTAAAAGGAGTTGTTAACTTGAAAACTACCACTTCACAAACATCACAAAGTGGATCAGATGAAATGATGAATGAAACAAAAGACAACTCCATTGTCTGTTTCTGAGGAGGTAGTAACATTATAACATGAAGCTCACTAGAGTCACTTTTGTGTAATACAGGAAGTTTAAGTACAGTACTTTACTCCTTTTCCTCGGTTTTGTCCCTGCACTGGGTCCCAGTCTCTCCTCTTCTCTTCACTCTGTCCACAAGTGACAGCAGGAGCACCAGCCCCACAAGAACACAACACTCCCGGAGACCAGGCTCAGCAGTGGACAGCTCCAGGCTCAGGCTCAGCTGGACCAACTGATGCAAAGAAATGGACACTGCCCCACTCCCACACTCACTGCCAACAATGAAGCACTTTCCTTTGTGGTCTGGACTGGTAATACATGCAGTGTATTCATGCTTCTACCACTGGACCCTCTCACCATGGCACTCTTTATGGTTTAGTGCAGGGATGCCCACAGCATGCAAGATACTTATAAAACAACCAAGTCAAAATGATCTGCCTACTACAAAAATCCTAATCATTTGTTCATTTATAACTATATTAAGGAACAGTACTTGGACTTAATGATCTTCATGTGGGAAAAGGCCGACACACATAAATACGTTTTTGTAGATCTATCTCCATTTTATCAGATATATTTTAATATAGGCTTAAAATAGGCCAAACTGTACTGCACTTAAACACTTCTCCTTTTATGAACCCTCACCCACAGTTTGAGAACTCTTCTTTAAGAGAACTTCTACAGGCCCAGCGCTGCTGAGCTTCTGAGATCTGACTGGATCAGACTTTGACAAGCTGGTATGGCCTGCTATAGATAGATCACAGTGTACATGTGGGTCGACCTCAGTGATAAGCACATCTGAAAGCACCCGTCTCCAGCTGACCCTGTGGCTGCAGGAGCGTGTGGTGCTGAAGACGACGCCCTGCTCCTGTTTAAGTGAAAAATCACACCCACAGTCTGTCTCCTCATGTGTCCTATGTGTCCAGTTTTGACTTAAATCTGTTTTTGCTAATGGGTGTATTCTGTCACCATGGTAACTGCTGGACATTCTTCCATATAGATACACATAGTTCCCTCAGCCCTATGTTCCCTCAGCTCTATGTTCCCTCAGCCCTATGTTCCCTCAGCCCTATGTTGGGAACATAGGACTGAGGGAACATAGAGCTGAGGGAACATAGGACTGAGGGAACATAGGGTTGACCACTTCACTCACCACCATCTCCACCATCAGAGTGGTTAGCACAGACACAGATCCCCTCACATGTCACAGTCCCTCTGCTGCCACCACCGCCTCTGTTATCGTTACTGTCTGTGTTGATTCATTTCCCTTTTATTATAATTTACAGAAACATTTGTCTGTACTGGCAGTGCTGCTCTGTTTGTCTGTACTGGCAGTGCTGCTCTGTCTGTCTGTACTGGCAGTGCTGCTCTGTTTGCAGCTCAAGCATAAATAAATAGGATAAATACAGTTATTTTGATTGATCAGCGTACAGTCTCTGAGGCGCCGTCCAAATGAACCCCGTCCTGCACTGTTGTTATTCAAACAAACTCAGATTTATCCCCATAGATCAGATGTGACACTGTAATGTTCACAATTATATCATGAGGCTAAATATAAGATCAGTATTTACGCTGGATTATCAGTGGATATACGCCAACATAAACAGTCACCCGCTCTCTGTATCACACGTCATCACTTCCTCTGTGTCTCCCATGGTAAGACGGGTCCAAAAATGTCCCATAATGTCCCTTTTGAACGTCCCTGCTGCGCTTTAGGTTGTTTATAGTGGGATCACGAGGGAGTGGCGTTCCTATTTATTTATGCAGCGTCCTGTGTGATTTCTGTAGGGTGTGGGAATCAGACGCTGCTCTCGGAATGCAGCCATAAAATCTGTGCAGGAACATATTAGAACGACTGGGGCTGTTGTTCTTGGTGGAGCATTAACAGTTACAGGACAGCGGCATTATGGGAAATATGCTGATCACGTGGACAGTGCACTTCATTTTGAAAAGGTAGTAGGGCTGAGGGCTCTGGACTTTGCCTTTTCTGATGAATATTGTGATTGTGTGTTTGTGATTTAATTTAATTTGTGTTTTAATTCTAGGAATTCCAGTCAAAGTTCACATTTTGGACACGTCCAGAAGAAAACGAGACTCAAATCTGAACTTTGCATAACTCCTCTGCAAACGTTTTAGGCAAAAAAGTAAAGATTGCTTTCAAAAAATATAAATAATGATTGTTTTTATCAGTTGCAAAATGCAAAGTGAGAGAACAAAAGAAAGTCCTTCAGAACTCTCTTCAGCGTAAAGAAGAAGTAGAAGTTGTGTTGGTGCTGGTCCCACAGGCCCTGACCTCAGCATCAGGGAGTGAGTCTGATTCCCTGAAGAGACAGAAGGATGTGAGGAAGCTCCATCCACACAACATCTGAGCTTCTTCTACATGTTTGGAACAGGGACCAGCCCAGGTCCTTCACACACTGTCTGCAGGTAAAACTAGAAGAACTGAGGCTCTTCTGAAGGCAAAGCTCACACTGAATATGGATCTGATTTACATTTCTCTTTTGTCCATTCACTGCATTTTGTTGATTGATGAAAATAAATGATGAACACTTCTATTTTTGAAGACATTCCTATTTTACACAAAAGTTTACAGCTTTTTTTTCCACACCTGCCTCAAACTTTTGGACAGTATGTGTATATATTACAGGCAGAGTATATAATCCATCCAGTTCTGTAGGAGGCCTGGTGTCCTTGAGGTAAAGTGTGACACATGGTTTATTGTTGGATTTTATGTTGAGTGTATTCTAGAACTCTTCATCAAATTCTAGTATTACAATTATTATGAGAAAAAACACGATTTGACCATTATTCATGATGATTGACCCAGGACCAAACATGATCAGGACCTGGTTCACCTGTGTGGACTTGGACATGGAGGTGAGGTAAGCAGATAAAACACGACATTAAAAAAAAAAACATTCTGCAAATCAAGACAAATTTGTCAAATGAAAACATGTCTAAGGTGAACTGCACAAACATTCACCACTGAGTTTTATCTTATTTGTTTTTTTAAGATAATTTGATAAACACTAAAACATTTTTGACAAGGGAAAAATCCAGATTTTTACTGAATAAATTCTTACCGAAAACCAAGACTGTTCACTACAAATCTGTTCCATATCTCATCATAAATTATACTGTTTGTGAAACTCAAGTGCACTTTTGAGTTTGCAATATAAGAAACGAGCTCACGTTTCATCTCTAAAAAAACATCTGTGTGGAACATTCTGATGACAGGGTTTCAAAGAGAGTTGTGACCTGAATAATCACAGTAATAATGTCCCCAGAGCAGCAGAATGTGTGAGATCTGAGGACGGGGAACAGACTCCCATAAAGGACTCATTGGATTAGCACAGGCGACTTTCACTGTAGCAAATCTGTATTTACAGTATGTCTCCTAATGACGACTATCAATTAAGTAAAAAAAAAAATCAAATGTATTTATTGGGACAACAGAGATGGATTATGATTAACAATAACAATCTTAAAAACAACAACAGCAGTAAAAACAATAAAAAGCTCAATTAAATGTGTTGCTGAATGAAATCATAGACTTGGTTCTGTTGTTCAGGTTTTTGGATTTCCCATGTGATCTGCTCATTATGGGACACACTGCATTTCCAAATCCAAAGCTGGGACACCCTTGGTTTGGGGTGGTTGAAAAGAATAAAATTGTAAAACAGCAAGTGCATAATTAAGGAAAATTGTTCTGCTCATTCCATTCTTCACTAACATGAGTCAGTAGAGTCACATTTTTTCTGCTTTGGTCATTTTAAGCAGCTTTTCTGTATTATAACAAACAGGTAACAGTTCATGTCTCTCTTTACTGTGAGCAGGGATCAAAATGGTGAAAAATAGGAACATCTGGGACATTTCTTGTATAAAACTGGGACAAATCACTGGTTTTGGAAAAATCTGCGGGGACAAGGGACACAGGGCTCAAAACTGGGACTGTCCGGGTAAACAGGGACGTCTGGTCTCCCTACACTAAATCCATGTTTGTTATAGTGAGCTGTATCTCCTGCAGTAGCTGTATCTCCTGCAGTGGCTGTATCTCCTGCAGTAGCTGTATCTCCTGCAGTAGCTGTATCTCCTGCAGTAGCTGTATCTCCTGCAGTAGCTGTATCTCCTGCAGTAGCTGTATCTCCTGCAGTAGCTGTATCTCCTGCAGTAGCTGTATCTCCTGCAGTAGCTGTATCTAATGCAGGTGCTGTATCTCCTGCAGTAGCTGTATCTCCTGCAGTAGCTGTATCTCCTGCAGTAGCTGTATCTCCTGCAGTAGCTGTATCTCCTGCAGTAGCTGTATCTCCTGCAGTAGCTGTATCTCCTGCAGTAGCTGTATCTCCTGCAGTAGCTGTATCTCCTGCAGTAGCTGTATCTCCTGCAGTAGCTGTATGTCCTGCAGTAGCTGTATCTCCTGCAGTAGCTGTATCTCCTGCAGTGGACTGTTTCACTCATTCC
>CM060654.1:44304614-44404614 GCA_030686955.1 Odontamblyopus rebecca | reverse complement strand
TGT
This sequence comes from Odontamblyopus rebecca, assembly GCA_030686955.1. Classification (NCBI taxonomy): domain Eukaryota; kingdom Metazoa; phylum Chordata; class Actinopteri; order Gobiiformes; family Gobiidae; genus Odontamblyopus; species Odontamblyopus rebecca. Next base: position 44,404,611 of record CM060654.1, on the reverse strand, counting down.
GTCTGTGTGTATGTATCTGTGTGTATGTATCTGTGTGTATGTGTCTGTGTGTATGTGTCTGTGTGTATGTGTCTGTGTGTAAGTGTCTGTGTGTATGTATCTGTGTGTATGTATCTGTGTGTATGTATCTGTGTGTATGTGTCTGTGTGTATGTATCTGTGTGTATGTATCTGTGTGTATGTGTCTGTGTGTATGTGTCTGTGTGTATGTATCTGTGTGTATGTATCTGTGTGTATGTATCTGTGTGTATGTATCTGTGTGTATGTGTCTGTGTGTATGTGTCTGTGTGTAAGTGTCTGTGTGTAAGTGTCTGTGTGTATATATCTGTGTGTATGTATCTGTGTGTATGTGTCTGTGTGTATGTGTCTGTGTGTAAGTGTCTGTGTGTAAGTATCTGTGTGTATGTATCTGTGTGTATGTATCTGTGTGTATGTGTCTGTGTGTATGTGTCTGTGTGTATGTGTCTGTGTGTATGTATCTGTGTGTTTGTATCTGTGTGTATGTATCTGTGTGTATGTATCTGTGTGTATGTGTCTGTGTGTATGTATCTGTGTGTATGTGTCTGTGTGTATGTGTCTGTGTGTATGTGTCTGTGTGTAAGTGTCTGTGTGTAAGTGTCTGTGTGTATGTATCTGTGTGTATGTATCTGTGTGTATGTGTCTGTGTGTATGTGTCTGTGTGTAAGTGTCTGTGTGTAAGTATCTGTGTGTATGTATCTGTGTGTATGTATCTGTGTGTATGTGTCTGTGTGTATGTGTCTGTGTGTATGTGTCTGTGTGTATGTATCTGTGTGTATGTATCTGTGTGTATGTATCTGTGTGTATGTGTCTGTGTGTATGTGTCTGTGTGTATGTGTCTGTGTGTAAGTGTCTGTGTGTAAGTGTCTGTGTGTATGTATCTGTGTGTATGTGTCTGTGTGTATGTGTCTGTGTGTATGTGTCTGTGTGTATGTGTCTGTGTGTATGTATCTGTGTGTATGTATCTGTGTGTATGTGTCTGTGTGTATGTGTCTGTGTGTATGTATCTGTGTGTATGTGTCTGTGTGTATGTATCTGTGTGTTTGTATCTGTGTGTATGTATCTGTGTGTATGTATCTGTGTGTATGTGTCTGTGTGTATGTGTCTGTGTGTATGTGTCTGTGTGTATGTGTCTGTGTGTATGTATCTGTGTGTATGTGTCTGTGTGTATGTGTCTGTGTGTATGTGTCTGTGTGTATGTGTCTGTGTGTATGTATCTGTGTGTATGTATCTGTGTGTATGTGTCTGTGTGTATGTGTCTGTGTGTATGTGTCTGTGTGTATGTATCTGTGTGTATGTATCTGTGTGTTTGTATCTGTCTGTATGTATCTGTGTGTAAGTGTCTGTGTGTAAGTGTCTGTGTGTATGTGTCTGTGTGTATGTATCTGTGTGTATGTATCTGTGTGTTTGTATCTGTCTGTATGTATCTGTGTGTAAGTGTCTGTGCGTATGTGTCTGTGTGTATGTGTCTGTGTGTATGTGTCTGTTATTTACCTGCACCATAGCAAACGGAGCCACAAAACTCTGGAGCCACAGACTGCAGTGGTCATTGGGCTCATGACACCAGTGAGGTTCAGATCAGGGAGGTAAACAGGGAAGAGCGGCTGCTGTCCCTGGTGATGAAGACAATGCCCCTGTGTCCTCAGACCACAGTCTGAGAACCGAGACAGAAATGGTTTAACAACATGAATCGAGTCAAGTGTATTGTTTGCCCCCTAAACCTGTATTTTTTTTTTTTTATCTCTGTTGTGAAGTGTCTCATACAGCACCAAACAGGTGAGCAAAAATGAGCCAACTGCTCACCTGTTTTTGCTACTGGAGCAACACTGCCCAGATCAGTAACGGATGACGTGATGACCACCACACAAATAATGTCCCTAGTGTTTGTGAGTCTATCTATACACTTCAGCTGAATTTTTACTCTTGTGCAGGTTTACTTTAGGCTGCATAATTAACACATTTATTTGCTAAGTAACAAAAAGGCAGTTCCCAGTTGCCTGCAGATTAATCCCGTTCTGTCTTGTTGTGATGTCACCAGCAGTCTTCATACACTCAACAAAAATATAAACGCAACACTTTTGTTTTTGCTCCCATTTGTCATGAGATGGACTCAAAGATCTAAAATTCATTCCAGATACACAATATTACCATTTCTCTCAAACATTGTTCACAAATCTGTCTAAATGTGTGATAGTGGCACTTTTGCTTTGCTGAGATAATCCATCCCACCTCACAGGTGCCACATCAAGATGCTCATCAGACACCATGATTAGTGCACAGGTGAACCTTAGACTGTCCACAATAAAAGGCCACCCTGAAATGTGCAGTTGTTGCTTTATTGGAGGTCTGGGGACTCAGAACCAGTCAGTATCTGGTGTGACCACCATTTGCCTCATGCAGTGCAACACATCTTCTTCGCATAGAGTTTATCAGATTGTCAATTGTGGCCTGTGGAATGTTGGTCCACTCCTCTTCAATGGCTGTGTGAAGTTGCTGGATATTAGTGGGAACTGGTACGCGCTGTCGTATACGCCGGTCAAGCACATCCCAAACATGCTCAATGGGTGACATGTCCGGTGAGTATGCTGGCCATGCAAGAACTGGGACATTTTCAGCTTCCAAGAATTGTGTCCAGATCCTTGCAACATGGGGCCGTGCATTATCTTGCTGAAACATGAGGTGATGTTCATGGATGTGTGGCACAACAATGGGCCTCAGGATCTCATCACGGTATCTCTGTGCATTCAAAATGCCATCAATAAAATGCACCTGTGTTCTTCGTCCATAACAGATGCCTGCCCATACCATAACCCCACCACCACCATGGGCCACTCCATCCACAACACTGACATCAGCAAAGCGCTCACCCACACAACGCCACACACGCTGTCTGCCATCTGCCCTGAACAATGTAAACCGAGATTCATCCGTGAAGAGAACACCTCTCCAACGTGCCAGACGCCATCGAATGTGGGCATTTGCCCACTCAAGTCTGTTATGGCGACGATCTGGAGTCAGGTTAAGACCCCGATGAGGACGACGAGCAGTTGAGCTTCCCTGAGACGGTTTCTGACAGTTTGTGCAGAAATTCTTTGGTTATGCAAACCAATTGTTTCAGCAGCTGTCTGAGTAGCTGGTCTCAGACGATCTTGGAGGTGAACCTGCTGGATGTGGAGGTCCTGGGCTGGTGTGGTTACACGTGGTCTGCGGTTGTGAGGCCGGTTGGATGTACTGCCATATTCTCTGAAACGCCTTTGGAGACGGCTTATGGTGGAGAAATGAACATTCAATGGCCGAGCAACAGATCTGGTTGACATTCCTGCTGTCAGCATGCCAATTGCACGCTCCCTCAATGCTTGCGCCATCTGTGGCATTTTGCTGTGAGACAAAACTGCACATTTCAGAGTGGCCTTTTATTGTGGACAGTCTAAGGTTCACCTGTGCACTAATCATGGTGTCTGATGAGCATCTTGATGTGGCACCTGTGAGGTGGGATGGATTATCTCAGCAAAGCAAAAGTGCCACTATCACACATTTAGACAGATTTGTGAACAATGTTTGAGAGAAATGGTAATATTGTGTATCTGGAATGAATTTTAGATCTTTGAGTCCATCTCATGACAAATGGGAGCAAAAACAAAAGTGTTGCGTTTATATTTTTGTTGAGTGTCATTTCCTAATTGCAGCATAATGCCTAGAGAGGAGAGGCTAAAAAAGGAAAGGGAAAAGGAGGTAGAGCAGGCAGCCCAGGGAAGCAAATGAAGCTGAAAGGTCAGAGTCGAGACCAGAGTCATGTTAACTGTTAAAGCTCCGATTTTAATGTTAAACTGTTCCTCTAATATCATTGAAATATCTTAAACACTGTCCACATTTTATTTTTAATTACACAAAGTGCTTTGGTGGTACTAAATCAGGCATTAAGATATAATAACTTTTATTCTGTACCAACCATAAGGTATTTCTATGTTGCAGTAATCTTGTATTACGCACAGTTCCACATCTGTGCCCTGATACTTCCCTGAGCACCTGCCACCCAGAGTGCCTGTGCACACCACTGCTGCTGTCCTGAGGAGGGGCCCACAGTGGCACTTTGTTGTGACGGTGAGATCTCCAAAGCTCAAAATGCTCTGTTCCACCTTGTGATGTCATGAAGCAACTACCTTATAGCTTTCACTTATATTTTGGAAGAGATATTGGCAATTCCAGTTGTATGCAGTTAAAAAAACAAACAAATTGTGGAGCACTTCCTGGTTTACCACATGACAGTGCACGGTGGAACAGAGTGGTTTGAGTGCTGAATGTGTGAAAAAACATTTGAGGTTTATGTCGAGGAAACAGAACCGAACAGAGCGTAATATGGGCCCTTTAACATTGGTATTTCTATTAAAAACACAGCTTAGTTTTAGTTGGATGTGGCCCCGGCTGCTGTGTGTGCTGCTCATACTGTGCAGTCTATAGGCTCCAGAAAGATGAGATAATGCCCAGCGTTATCTTATCATCCATTTTAATCAAATATAAATATTAAGTCGGAAACTCATGTCTGCAACTGAAGGGAAACTCCAGCTTTTAACACCAAATCCCCTCGCACCATTCCTACTTCCTGCTCTATTCTTCCTCAAACAAACCAAACTAACACCGGCTGGGCTTTGTGAAGCTGAGGCTCTGGGGCTTTGGCCTCTGCTGCTTTAGGGGACACTTAAGTGGAAAGCACTAAGACTGGGCCTGTCTGTGTAAACTCCACACAGACAGGCCCAGTGTTCCTGTGCTGAGTTTCCTCTGAGACCTCTGGGTTCCACCATCAACCCAAACATGCACCATACAATCGTCCAGATAAATAATGTTGCACTGGAAAAAAAAATCTAGGTAAATTAAAATGAACATTTTTACTTTATTTGAGCAGATTCATCTTGACAAGTCAAATGATCTGCCAATGGAATAAGTGTTGTTGTTTTTTATTCAAGCGACATTTGATTTTTATATCTGTGTATCTTATTTTAAGTGCAGCGAGATTTTTTACTTTATTTTCATATTTTGAGTACAAAAATCTTATTCTACTGGCAGATCATGAAATTTACTCAAATCATGGGAAAACATTCTTAATCCAAGTCATTTTATCTTGACTAGATTGAGTTTTTTGCCATGTGAATGGGTGAGGACCACTGCCCCTGAGGACATGTGTCAAACGCAAAGGACAACTGTCCCTACAGGGACAATAAAGAACCTCTCTTACTTCTTTCTGTCAGTATAAGAGTCTGATCTTTATCATGATGCTGAATTCTTTGGGGCAAATATCAGAATAGAGCTGGTGACCTGGGGCTGGTCTGAAACAGATTGAGCTTCTGTTGGGTCTTGACCATTCCCATGTCAGTGCTGAAGCACATCTCACAGAGATTTAGGCAAAACGTCCAGAATTCATAGAAAAGTATGTTACATTTTTGTGAATTTGTGGGTTATTTATTATTTGTGGTTTTGGAGACAAAGTGGCCCAGACTTTTACTATACTCTGAGAGGTCGATTGGACTGAAAATAAGTGGATTACAGATTTTTATGAATGTTCCACATGTCCATTGGGGTGGCTCATAAAATTAACTTTCACCAAATTTTGCCAAATTTTTCACTTTTTGCCTTGTTCCAATTGATATTATAAGCATCTGTACCAAAAATTGAGTCAATTGCTGCACAATTAGGGGTGGCACACTTTTTCACAATTTTGAAATAGTTAAAGGAGCATTCTGGAATTTTGGACATAGGGCCTCATTTCCTCGTGATCCAGAGTGTTGGAGACGTGTGGAGACACTTTTTAAAATCTTCCTCCAGTCCTTGTATTTGCAGAGGTGCTGGTGCTGGGCTAGTGCAGGTCAATGGCCACAGTCGTCCTGCCACTAAAAACAGTCTGACCCACTCCACAGACCTGAGGAAACTATTAGAGCTCCAGACTGTCCCTGTGTCTGTGTCGATCTGTGCAAAATGAAGAGCAAAAGCAATTTTTGCTTTGTGTTGTGCAAGGACAGAGATACAGTATTAAAGAGAACAAAGTCATCATGAATATAGTGTTTGAACTGTTCTAATGTTTTAATATTTGGAGCATAAGTACAGGGAACAATGCTACGATTACAGCCCATAAAACAGAGGGTCAGGGGCAGAGGACTGACGGACACAACATACAAACTCAGGATATAACCAAAATAAAAACGTTATTATTCACCTAATGTAAAGTGCAGCATCTCACCCACATTATCCATAGAAACTGTCCTCCACAAATAATGACATCCAGTCCACAAAACTGCGCTATTAATCCAGTTTGCAGTGTTCTTTGAAGTAAAGACTCCTTGTGTGTTTGTTTACGCAGAGTGCAGTGAAGCTGCAAATTAGCAACACTGAATCTACTTCCTGTGGACTTAATCGCTAATCTTTTCTGCTTTAAAAATCCTGTATCTGTAAGTATTGCACCAATTTTAATAATAACATAGTTTGGACTTGTGTCTAAAGTGGAAGTGCAGAGCTCTGATGAACACTTCAGAGTCTCAGAGTGAGTGGTTTTACTGTAGACAGGAAACAGCTGACACCATCAGCTCACAGCTTTATATCCTGTGGTCTGCAGATGTGTCCGGCTGCAGTCTTTGCAATCACAGATTTTAAGTCTCATAAGTTTCTCCTCGTGTCTGTGGTGTGTGCATTTTGTTGCACATTTAAACGTCTTTTAAGACCAAAAAATCCTGTAGTGTGTGACGGCTTTAAGCCATGTTAAACTGTTCCCTCCTCAAAAACAGACCTGGAGTTGTGTTTTATTTCATTCACACATGAGTTTATTTATTAATTAAATTAAATTTTATTTCTATAGCCCTGAATCACAAGAGTTTCCCCAATGGGCTTAACAGTGAAAAACATGGAAACATCATCTGACATAGACATCAGCAAACACATTGTCCCATCCTCAGTCTCTCAATGAACACATGATCCTTGGTGCCAGAGCAAAAAACCCACCGGCAGGTGCAGTATGGGAAAATTCTCTCCAGACACTGTTGCCAACAGCTGTCGCCATGCAGCACCTTCAGACCTGAGAACTTTGAGGCACCAGTCACTTTATAGAGAGCAGGGTTCAGACGGACAGGCAGACGTGAGGGGGACTGGACATCGGCTTATTTGGGTTGAGGGCTCCATCCAGGTAGGTGGGGCTCCATCCAGGCAGGTTGGGGCTCCATCCAGGCAGGTGGGGGCTCCATCCAGGCAGGTGGGGGCTCCATCCAGGCAGGTGGGGGCTCCATCCGGGCAGGTGGGGGCTCCATCCGGGCAGGTGGGGGCTCCATCCGGGCAGGTGGGGCTCCATCCAGGCAGGTGGGGGCTCCATCCAGGCAGGTGGGGGCTCCATCCAGGCAGGTGGGGGCTCCATCCAGGCAGGTGGGGCTCCATCCAGGCAGGTGGGGCTCCATCCAGGCAGGTGGGGCAACCTGCAGGGCGGTTGGGGATCCATCCGGGCAGGTGGGGCTCCATCCAGGCAGGTGGGGCTCCATCCAGGCAGGTGGGGCTCCATCCAGGCAGGTGGGGGCTCCATCCGGGCAGGTGGGGCTCCATCCGGGCAGGTGGGGGCTCCATCCGGGCAGGTGGGGGCTCCATCCGGGCAGGTGGGGCTCCATCCAGGCAGGTGGGGGCTCCATCCAGGCAGGTGGGGGCTCCATCCCGGCAGGTGGGGGCTCCATCCGGGCAGGTGGGGGCTCCATCCGGGCAGGTGGGGGCTCCATCCAGGCAGGTGGGGCTCCATCCAGGCAGGTGGGGCTCCATCCAGGCAGGTGGGGGCTCCATCCAGGCAGGTGGGGGCTCCATCCAGGCAGGCAAAAGGGGTAGAGCTAAGGTCTGGTCAGCGTCTGCTCACAGGAGGAACATCTGGAACCTCAGAACCATCTGAAACAGCTCCACTCCCAGAGGGAGCAGAAGAGAAGAAGAGAGAGACTCTGGTGAACAGCAGTGAAGTGATTTGTCTGTAAAACATGAGGTTATGGGACAGAGATGAAGGAGAAGGAGCAGTTAGAATAAGAGGACAGAGGCTCAGGGCTCCATACTTCCCCCAGCATCTAACTCCTAGAGCAGCCTGACTTCAGCTGTGGAGTTAACCCTGCTCCTCTAACCTGGCCATAAGCTTTCTCATAGAAGAATGTTTTAAGCCTAACCTTAAATGTAGAGACTGTGTCTGCCTCTCTGACATGAGGTGGAAGCTGATTCCAGAAAACAGGAGATTGGAAACTAAAAGTTCTACCTCCCATTGTAAGTTTATTAAACCTGGAGACACTCGTAGCCCTGCATTTTGTGAGTGCAGTGTGTGTTTGGTTTGTGAGGTGCTGTCAGGTCAGTAATATAGGATGGGGCCGTCCCGTTTACAGCTTTATAGGTGAGAAGAAGGATTTTAAATTTAATTCTAAACTCGACCAGGAGCCAGTGAAGTGAAGCTAACACCAGAGTAATGTGTTCTCTTCTATTTGTTCCTGTTAATAATGTTGCAGCTGCATTTTGAACAAGCTGAATGCTTTTTAGTAGCTTTTAGGGCAGGCTGCAGCAGAGAGTTACAGTCTGATCTTGATGAAATAAATGCATGGACATTTATCAAATATAACCCCCAGGTTCCTCAGGGTGGAGCTCCAGGTCACACTGATGCCATCCAGGGAAACTCTCTGATCTGATAGAGCCTCTCTCAGGTTTTTGGGGCCAAGTCGTATTATTAGTCTGTCTGTATCTCCAAAGCTCAAAATGCTCTGTTCCACCTTGTGATGTCATGGAGCAATAGTTTAACACTGACCTTTTACATGTTGTTGTGTGTTATACATGTGTGAATGAAACAACCCAAACACAACTCCAGGTGAGGAAACATTATACACAGATCAGAAAACAGAGTAATACTGTAAAACAGGGGCCCTTTCAGGAAAAGTAGTCCCACCGTGGCCCTCAGAAGGGTGTGGGGCTGAAATACACTTTCATTAAAACAACAGGACACGTGGGCAGAAGAATGTGAGGTATTTCCACTGTAAACATCATCTTTGCCGTGACGTAACAGACGCTCTTATCGCTCAATGCAGAAAAACATGTCTCCAACACTCAGCAGCTTTACCCATTTCTTTTTTTTTTTCAATCCATTTTACATTTTTTGTAACTCTCAATTATCACAAAGGGAAAAAAGAGAGAAGTGAAAGGAACAAGCAGGAAATCAGCACCTTTTGTCAAACCTGCACTTGGCGTTGGTCCATTTGGCGTTGGTCCATTTGGCAGATGCTGTTTCACTCTGATCACAGCAAATACAAATGTCTCACCTGAGATCAGAAAAACAATATCGCACTAGTTCTTTAGTCCTCCCCTCTTCCTCACCCCTCCTCCTCTCACCTCTCCTCCTCCTCTCACCTCTCCTCCTCCTCTCACCTCTCCTCCTCCTCTCACCTCTCCTCCTCCTCTCACCTCTCCTCCTCCTCTCACCTCTCCTCCTCCTCCTCTAGTCTCATTCTCTCCTCTTCCTCACCCCTCCTCCTCTCACCTCTCCTCCTCCTCTCACCTCTCCTCCTCCTCTCACCTCTCCTCCTCCTCTCACCTCTCCTCCTCCTCCTCTAGTCTCATTCTCTCCTCTTCCTCACCCCTCCTCCTCTCAACTCTCCTCCTCCCTCTCACCTCTCCTCCTCCTCTCACCTCTCCTCCTCCTCTCACCTCTCCTCCTCCTCCTCTAGTCTCATTCTCTCCTCTTCCTCACCCCTCCTCCTCTCACCTCTCCTCCTCCTCTCACCTCTCCTCCTCCTCTCACCTCTCCTCCTCCTCCTCTAGTCTCCTTCTCTCCTCTTCCTCACCTCTCCTCCTCTCATCCTCCTCCTCTCACCTCTCCTCCTCCTCTCACCTCTCCTCCTCCTCCTCTAGTCTCATTCTCTCCTCTTCCTCACCCCTCCTCCTCTCACCTCTCCTCCTCCTCTCTCACCTCTCCTCCTCCTCTCACCTCTCCTCCTCCTCTCTCACCTCTCCTCCTCCTCTCACCTCTCCTCCTCCTCCTCTAGTCTCATTCTCTCCTCTTCCTCACCCCTCCTCCTCTCACCTCTCCTCCTCCTCTCACCTCTCCTCCTCCTCTCACCTCTCCTCCTCCTCTCACCTCTCCGCCTCCGCCGCTAGGCTCATTCTCTCCTCTTCCTCACCCCTCCTCCTCTCACCTCTCCTCCTCCTCTCACCTCTCCTCCTCCTCTCACCTCTCCTCCTCCTCTCACCTCTCCTCCTCCTCTCACCTCTCCTCCTCCTCCTCTAGTCTCATTCTCTCCTCTTCCTCACCCCTCCTCCTCTCACCTCTCCTCCTCCTCTCACCTCTCCTCCTCCTCTCACCTCTCCTCCTCCTCTCACCTCTCCTCCTCCTCCTCTAGTCTCATTCTCTCCTCTTCCTCACCCCTCCTCCTCTCACCTCTCCTCCTCCTCTCACCTCTCCTCCTCCTCTCACCTCTCCTCCTCCTCCTCCTCTAGTCTCATTCTCTCCTCTTCCTCACCCCTCCTCCTCTCACCTCTCCTCCTCCTCTCACCTCTCCTCCTCCTCCTCTAGTCTCATTCTCTCCTCTTCCTCACCCCTCCTCCTCTCACCTCTCCTCCTCCTCTCACCACTCCTCCTCCTCTCACCTCTCCTCCTCCTCTCACCTCTCCTCCTCCTCTCACCTCTCCTCCTCCTCTCACCTCTCCTCCTCCTCCTCCTCTAGTCTCATTCTCTCCTCTTCCTCACCCCTCCTCCTCTCACCTCTCCTCCTCCTCTCACCTCTCCTCCTCCTCTCACCTCTCCTCCTCCTCTCACCTCTCCTCCTCCTCCTCTAGTCTCATTCTCTCCTCTTCCTCACCCCTCCTCCTCTCACCTCTCCTCCTCCTCTCACCTCTCCTCCTCCTCTCACCTCTCCTCCTCCTCTCACCTCTCCTCCTCCTCCTCTAGTCTCATTCTCTCCTCTTCCTCACCCCTCCTCCTCTCACCTCTCCTCCTCCTCTCACCTCTCCTCCTCCTCTCACCTCTCCTCCTCCTCTCACCTCTCCTCCTCCTCCTCTAGTCTCCTTCTCTCCTCTTCCTCTTATTCTCCTCTTCTAGCCTCCTTCTCTCCTCTTCCTCTCCTCCTACTTTTGCCTCTCCTCCTCTTCTAGTCTCGTCTCCTCCTCCTCCTCTTGTAGTCTCCTTCTCTCCTCTCTTCCTCCTTTTGCCTCTCCTCCTCTTCTAGTCTCCTTCTCTCCCTCTCCTCCTCCTCTTCTAGTCTCCTTCTCTCCCTCTCCTCCTCCTCTTCTAGTCTCCTTCTCTCCTCTTCCTCTCACCTCTCCTCCTTTTGCCTCTCCTCCTCTTCTAGTTTCCTTCTCTCCTCTCCCTCTCCTTCTCCTATTCTAGTTTCCTTCTCTCCTCTTCCTCTCTTCCTCCTGCCTCTCCACTTCCTCTCTTCTCCCCTCTCCTCCTCCCCCTCTTTTCCTCTCCGCCTCCTCTCTTCTCCCCTGTCCTCCTCCTCTCTTCTCCCCTCTCCTTCTCTTCTCCCCTGTCCTCCTCCTCTCTTCTCCCCTGTCCTCCTCCTCTCTCCTCCCCTGTCTTCCTCCTCTCTTCTCCCCTCTCCTTCTCTTCTCCCCTCTCCTCCTCCCCCTCTCTTCCTCTCCTCCCCCTCTCTTCTCCCCTGTCCTCCTCCTCTCTTCTCCCCTCTCCTTCTCTTCACCTGTCTCCTCCACCTCCCTCTCTTCCTCTCCGCCTCCTCTCTCCTCCCCGTCCTCCTCCTCTCTTCTCCCCTCTCCTTCTCTTCTCCCCTCTTCTCCTCCCCCTCTCTTCCTCTCCACCCCCTCTCTTCTCCCCTGTCCTCCTCCTCTCTTCTCCCCTCTCCTTCTCTTCTCCCCTCTCCTCCTCCCCCTCTCTTCCTCTCCTCCTCCTCTCTTCTCCCCTGTCCTCCTCCTCTCTTCTCCCCTCTCCTTCTCTTCTCCTGTCTCCTCCTCCTCCCTCTCTTCTCTCCTCCTGTACCTCTCTGTTCATCTCCCACTCCTGTCCTCCTCTTCTTTGGATGGAGTTATTATATTTCACGTTTGGTGTTTTCTGATGTTTCTTTTGGTGTCGCCTTTCCCCTAAACAAGAAGAAGAGCTCTGCTCTGTTTCGTTTGGCTTCAGAAAAGGAGTTCGATTCACACACGATGTATTTCTCCGGGTTTTCACTGTAAAAGCCGTCATCGCTCGCACTCTTTTGTATTGATCTGTGCAAATGTGTCTCTGCCATAGTTTCAGATGCACCTGTTGTGCTTTATACTTATTATAATCTCCGACACCAGTGGATCGTTCTGTTATCATTTCTACAGTTTAAATCACAATTTTCATCTAAAACGACTTCATAAAAGTAACAAGCGCTGACTTCCGCGCTAGGAAACTGTGGTATCCAATGCGAGTTGACGTGGCCATAAATGTCATGACAACAAAGGGCCACAGGCTGTGGGCCCCTCCTGTGGGCCCCTCCTGTGGATCACTACACATCACACTAGAGCAGAGCTTTTTTTTTTATTCATTTGTACCAAAATGACGACGCGATGCTGCTGAATCCTAGCCTGATTCATTGCCTCTATTTTTCCAGTTTATTTTAGAGTTGATTTTAAGATTTTATTGTTTATTTTTAAAGCTTTAAATGGACTGGCCCCACAGGACCTCACCTTAGGAGAGTTAAAGCCAGGGCGGATCAGCCTTTCTCTGCAGCCCTAAAGTGTGGAACGCTCTTCCCCCTCATGTCCGAACAGCTGCCACAGTGGAGTGTTTTAAGTCTCGCCTTAAAACCCACTTTAACTCTCTGGCTTTTCACACCGTGTGGGTTTGTGTGATCCTCTATGTCTTTTAGTTATTTTACTTATTTCAATGCTATTTTGTGATTTTTACGGTGTTGCTTTAATTAGATTTAGTTGGTTTTATTGTTTTACGACTGACATGACAAAATTTTAGCATTTTACTTTTATTATCATTGCATTCTTTTTGCTTTATCTCTGTGCAACACTTGGAAACTGTTCCTTCTGTAAAATGAGCTGTATAAATAAAGTGGATTTGGATTTGATTCATCACCCGGTTTCACTTCGTGGAAACCGTCTGCATTAGGATTTGTTCGCTTGCAGCAGGCAGGTACTTTTTTTAATTAACCAATTGCTACTATTTGGTGGTGCCATATGTAATGTGCCGGAACACTCAGTGGTGTCCAAGTACAACAGGAATATACCCATAGGAAGAAGAGCAATAATGTCTTTCCCCTTTCCCCGAGGGTATTCTGATTCCTGACTATTCGCTGGAGAAAAGTGAAATTGGGTGGAGGCAGTCGGTGGCACTAGTCTGGCTTCATGAATCCTACATTTATCACAGATTGAGAAAGAGCAAGACCTACGTTACTTCAGAAATGACTCAAACATGCATGAATCACTTCAAATACAACTTCAAAAGGTCAATGAGAAGAAACTACATGGTTAAACATGGTTAAATCCTCTGACAACTGGAGAAGGAAGTGCAAACGTCCCAGTGGAGCTGTAAGCGGGGGGTGATTGGCAGAATGGCCTCTTTAAACTAATTAAAACGCATGAGTCACTCCAATTAGAACTTCAGAAGGTCAGTGGGAACTAGTGTAACATGGTTAAATGCTCTGAAAAGTCCAGTTTGCAGAACTGATTTGAGGCTTTATCACTCGTGCTCTTTTGTACTGATCACTGCACAGCACAAAAATGTAGCTCGATAATTGTTTAAAGGTCAAAATGGATTCCTGTGAGTGTTATGCCATGTAAGAATGTTGTTCCCTCCTCAAAAACAGACCTGGAGTTTGTTTAAAGGATAATATGTTAATCCTTTATTATAAGTGTCTGCATTTCCAAAGCTGTAAATGCTCTGTTCCACCCTGTGATGTAATGTGGGAGTTTTCAAGTTAACAGCTCCTTTTACCTTGAGTTCCATGGAGATTGACATTTCCAGAGCTGAAATGATCCACATGATTCTATTGAAGGTGGATGAGTCTGAACACAGTCTAAAAATGCAGGTGTGTGAATACAAGCGTGAATGAAAGAAAACACAACTCCAGGAGCCTTGTTTATAAAGCTTCTGCACAAATCATTGTGTTGCTCTTTATACCAACGGTGGGATTTATGAAACTCCAAGTAAGTGCCTCAAACTAGGACCCTCTTGTAAGTTCTATGCAAAGTCTGGAGACACGGGGGGAAAAGCGACACTCATGGAGAGGAGCAGAAGTGACGAGAGTTTGAAGAAGTGTTTGATCCAGAAATCGTCCGAAAATCTATGTATATAAAAGAATTACATTCAGATTTGCACAAGACATAAAGGGGCTGTTTATTCCACTCATTATTCTCTACAATATTACACATTTGACACTGCAGGCTCTCGTGCACGAGTGCGTGCACTTTCCCAGTGCAGCGCTGGATTTCTTGCAGACTATAAACTATAGACTTTAGGCTATGGCCCAACAGAGAGAGGAAGAAATAATGACAAACCTGAGAGAAAACTCTCCCTCAGATGCAGCACAGGAGCGAGGGTTTGGTTTAATGAAGCACTGGGACTAAACGCAGCTCCAACACTTTTACTTTTGTCCTTAGGCACTGAGCGCCAGAGTCTGAACACAACATGAAGCCTACTGGCTGAACCCAAAATGAGAGCTTCTCTCTGACAGTAATTCAATTCAATGTATTTTGTAGCGCCCAAAATCACAACAACAGTAGCCTCTAAAGTCGTTCCAAGATTTGGATGAGCAAAACATACACACAGACATATCAGAACAGGAAAAAACAACATTCATGTAAAGCAGCAAATGAAACATGGTCCAGTCATCCCCTGTCCTTAGACCCTCCTTCTCAGCAAGGAACAACTCCAAAAAACCCAGGGTCCTGGGAAAAAGAAGAAACCTCGGGAGGAACTACAGTGAAGGAGAGATCCACTCCCATGGACGGACAGGCTATAGATGTCCAGGCCCGTGGGCCAGTTCAGTATGACCACAGCTACCCAGGTGGGGAAGAGCCGGGGAGGAGGAGGAGCCGGGCGAGGGAGGAGGAGCCGGGCGAGGAGGAGGAGCCGGGCAAGAGGAGGAGGAGGGAGAGAGGTCCAGCTGCCATCAGGCGTCTGAAAGAGTTCCACTACAGGAGTGGGACAGGGGACAACATGTGAATAGCAATGAACAAACTACAGATGAGAACATAGTGAGTGATGCTGGTGAGAAAATAGGAGGAAACAGAGGACAGTGCTCAGGTTGCCACACTTCCCCAGCTTGTTATCTCCTGCAGCAGCTTATCTTAGTGACATCAACTAAGTAACCTGGTCATAAGCTATTCGAAGAGGAAGGTTTTAAGCCTGGTCTTAAATAAAGAGACTGTGGAGCCTGTTTAACATCAACAGGGAGTTGATTCCATAACACAGGAGCTTGGTAACTGAAGGCTCTCCCCCCACTGTACTTTTAGACACTCTAGGAACCACTAATAATCCTGCATTCTGAGAGTGAAGAGCTCTATTTGGCTGATAGGGGACAATGGCATCCTGAAGATATGATGGGGCCATATTGTTTAAGGCTTTGTATGTCAGGAGGAGAACTTTGAATTTAATTCTAAACTCGACAGGAAGCCAGTGCAGTGATTTTAACACAGGACTGATGTGATCACGTCTTTAGTTCCTGTTAGGACTCTGGCCGCTGCATTTTGGACCAACTGGAAGCTTCTTAAAGTACCTTTAGTGCAGACGGTGAGCAGAGAATTACAGTAATCTAGTCTGGATGTAACAAATGCAGGGATAAGTTTTTCAGCATCATTTTTAGGCAAAATTTTTCTGATTTTAGTTATGTTTCGCAGGTGAAAATATGCAGTTTTACAAGCTTGGTTTATATGAGCTGTGAATGAGAGATTTTGGTCAAATACGACTCCAAGGTTTTTTACAGTAGAGCTGGAGGCTATACTCACATTGTCAAGTGAGATTATCTGGTCGGACAGAGAATCTCTCTGACCTTTAGGACCGACAACAATGACCTCTGTTTTTTCAGGGTTTAAGAGCAGGTAATTCAGGGTCATCCAGGTTTTGATGTCCTTCACACAGGCACTGAGCTTATCGATTTGATCTGATTAGGTTTCATTGATAAGTACAGCTGAGTGTCATCAGCATAGCAGTGGAAATTAATGCCATGTTTTCTGATAATGTTACCTAATGGCAACATATACAGAGTAAACAGGATTGGACCAAGCACAGATCCTTGTGAAACACCACAAGCTACTTTAGAGCAGGGAGAGGTGCACTGGTTTACACTAACAAACTGGTACCTATCTGATAGAGAGGATTTAAACCATTTGAGGGCGGTCCCTCTGACACCTATGTCACATTCTAACCTCTGCAGTAGAATGTTGTGATCAATGGTGTCAAACGCTGCACTGAGGTCCAGTAGGACCAGAACTGAAGCCAGCCCGTTATCAGCAGCTAGTAGCAAATCATTTGTCACTTTAAGCAGAGCAGTTTCTATATATATATATATATATATATATGGTTGCATATTGTGATGTGGAGAAGTGTATCTATTGATTATTATCCTGATGAAACCATCCAGATTGTCATGTGATTGCATTCACCCTATATAAGAATCGGAACTGTTTGCGCGCCTCTTACTGGAGACATTGAGAATGGGCTCGACCCGAAACGTCTGTCTTTTCTCCAGTGCATGTCTACAGACTTGTTTGTCATGTTTCGGCTCTAATATACACTTTTTGGCATAAGTCTTGTGTGCGCCTCATTCTTTTACTTTTCAGTGTTTCCACTTCATACATTACACATTAGTTCCAAGACACATGTAACACATTTGTGCACTGCACAACCAAAAAGTGTCCAAAACATTGCACTAACCCCATTTCACCGATAATTATTGTACAGATCATTATTGCACTAACTTTGTTGCACAAAGATTTTTGCAATTATTGCACCATTAAAAAAAGTGATGCCTAAATAAAGGTGCATAGAAGTGAGTGAATAGAAGTGGGCGCAAATCTGGAGAGCCCGTGGTCTGTCCTTTTATGGTGAGGTGGAGGTGTGGAGGGGGCGTGCTCTGTCCTTTTATGGCGAGGTGGAGGTGTGGAGAGGGCGTGGTCTGTCCTTTTATGGTGAGGTGGAGGTGTGGAGGGGGCGTGGTCTGTCCTTTTATGGTGAGGTGGAGGTGTGGAGGGGGCGTGGTCTGTCCTTTTATGGTGAGGTGGAGAGGGCGTGGTCTGTCCTTTTATGGTGAGGTGGAGGTGTGGATGGGGCGTGGTCTGTCCTTTTATGGTGAGATGGAGGTGTGGAGGGGGCGTGGTCTGTCCTTTTATGGTGAGGTGGAGAGGGCGTGGTCTGACCTTTAATGGTGAGGTGTAGGTGTGGAGGGGGCGTGGTCTGTCCTTTAATGGTGAGGTGGAGAGGGCGTGGTCTGTCCTTTAATGGTGAGGTGGAGGTGTGGAGGGGGCGTGGTCTGTCCTTTTATGGTGAGGTGGAGGGGGCGTGGTCTGTCCTTTTATGGTGAGGTGGAGAGGGCGTAGTCTGTCCTTTAATGGTGAGATGGAGGTGTGCGGGGGGCGTGGTCTGTCCTTTAATGGTGAGGTGGAGGTGTGGAGAGGGCGTGGTCTGTCCTTTAATGGTGAGGTGGAGGTGTGGAGATGGTGTGACGTGACGTGGGTTTGCGTGTGAAGATTCTAGCTCCTGGTGGCATCTATAAAACACATTGTGTGGTTGTGTGGCGTGTGGAGGGTTTTATAAATTTGGAGTATGCCTCTGGTGGCCACTAGGAGTAAGCACAGGCTAAGGACAGCTCCTACACACTTCTTTATGACTGAGGCCCCAGAGGAAACAACATTTTAACAGAGATGAAAATAGTATAATATGGGCCCTGATGCAGTTTCTCTAAAAGTTTGGGCTGCAACATATTCTGTTTGGAAAAGTACTGACATCATTTAGATTTCATTCATTCAATTCATTTTGATAGAGACTCCATAGAGGTGAAACCAGTGCAACATTTGCTGGAAATGTCATATTTTCACACTTAAAATTTAAAACTATAAATTAGCCATTGGTCTGAAGGAAAGTTGTGAAGGAAATCTAATGATTTTTTATTTTTTTTTAATAAAGGAATAGATGTGAGGCAAGTCCAAGCTCGTCGGACATTTGGAAATGCACTGAAGTTTAACAGTATACTTCTATTTCAATACTAAGGAATAGGCTCAATATTCAATACCGCTTCTGACAGCATGATGATAATAAAAACTAGTGTGCGTCAGATACCTTTTTTTTTTTGGTATCTGATCCAAAACCGATACTTGGCCTTGGTGTACTCGCCACTATTGATACCAGTCCACTACTGCAAAGTTTATGGCTCCTCTCCTTTACTTGTTACAGACCAAGAGCCAAAGAATCAATCTTGTAAAAGGCTATTTTTAATGAAAATCTGCAAGAATAATTACATTTTGAGAAATAAATTATTAGTGATTTAAACACTTTTCAGCTTCGCCTTGTACCACAGAGCCTTTAATAGATCCGAGCACAGAGCGCATAAAACAACAGTGAGGCCTGTGGCTAATTACGCAGAGTAAAGAAGTCTGAGTTAGCGCTGTCGTCGGGCTGCATGCTCCGTAGCTTCAGTTATTTTACCAAGTTCAGCATCAACACCAAAGGCTAAATGAATGTGCCAGAGCTATCACAACCACCTTTTCTGCTAGTAGTGCGTGTTTTAAGCAAAAAGTGGAGTGTTAAAATTGAACAAGAATTTTCTCAGAGTTTATATATGGAAGCATTAGTTAAGTAACAATGTTTAACCTGTTTAACCCTGAAATCAAGAGTTATATTAATGTTTAGAGAAAACAAATAACACTATGTAGGGTTATCCTGATTTAGCCAAACAATACTGAAGTGTTTGGTTTCTACATTTTATTTTAGTTAATTTAAGTTGAAATTATGTACAAAACTGGTTCAAAGTGGTCTTCTCTCAACTTCTTCCATATCACCTCTGGCAAATAACCCCAACTTGAACCCCCATTTAAAATTTCAAATAGTTAAAATAACACGTTTTGCTTTAAGAACAACTATGAAATATTTTACCCTGAAATTTTAACCCTCCAGTTTTTGCTGTGTGCAGAGCCTCCACAGTCTGTATTTAACCTGCTCTGTGTATTAGTGGTAACATTATGGTGAGTTGGTCTGAGTACCTACTGTTACTGATCCCTGAAAAATGGGCAGTATCTGAGCTTTTGCCTACACCACTATCAGTATCGGAACAACCCGAATAAAACACTATTTCTTTAGCCAATAGAATGTGATTTTCAACATTAAATGGTAATATTTTCGCTTATATTCCCATATCTGTGTGAGAGTGGTCCATTGATCAGGGATTATGTTTCATTTTGAGAACGCACGGCACTAAGGTTTGGTGGTAATATGGTAATACGGTATCCCACGGTATCTAAAAGTAGCAATGGTATCAGTTTCATTATCCTCATAAAAAAAATAAAAAAATTAAAAAATCTGCATAAAGACCTAAAACCACAGTGTGGACTTTCTCCGCTCTCTCTCCTCTTCAGACGTCGTTACACTCAGAGATATCAATCCACAGGCATCGAGGAAGAAGAAAAAAACCTGACTGACACTTCGTGTGATGTTGAGCCGAAAAGTTTGTGATGGAGACATTTTATTGAACACTGAGTGACGAACCCAGCGAATCAGGAAGGTGCTAGTCACAGAGACATGGTCCAATAAGAACGTCAACTAGAGCCCCGACGTCAGCGTATCAGCGAGTTGGCGGATTCAGATCGCTCCGTCTCCAGAGCTTTTTCCATCGGATTAGTGTGGATGACAACTGCATCCACAACGAAAATGACTCGAATACGACTAGTGTGGACGGAGCATAGGCTGTATATATGAGTGGACATAGCTATAGGAAGTGTGCCAGGAGTCTTTTCTGGCTCCTTTTCTCCCTTTTTCCCATTGACTTACACTGAGATCTTATCGCTCGTCTCTCTGTACCTGTTGCTGTGAGCCTCGTCATTTTGGTCTTAAAATGTTCGCATGAACTCACTCTACCAGTGCAACTACATGGTAAAAGGAGCCCCACTGTGCAAAGAAACGTCTTTTTATGGTCATTTTTGTACGTCTAATCTCAGTCCACTGAAGATGCAGACTGTGACGCCAGATGACATCTTTTTTCCAATGTCTTCCGGTCCAGTATTGACGCTCCCAGGACCTCCGGATGAGGGCTGATTCTAGTCCATATGAGGTCGTTGTCAACATCTTTTCTATATTTATAATAATACTAATAATAATGCATCAGTTTTATATCGTGCTTTTCTGGACACTCAAAAAAGTCTAAGGACACAACAACAGTTTTTGTGACTGGCGCCCCCTGTGGCACCTGATTTTCCCACCAGTTTCCCATCCAAGTACTTTGCTTGTTTAGCTTCTAAGATCTGACGGGATCAGGCTTTGACAAGCTGATATGGACATGTTAAATGTAAACTGTGATGGAAAATTTCTGGCCTTGTTAAACTAACAGAATGTATTGTTTGGGTTGAGATAATTAGTAACTCACAAGTGCTAAAGCATCTCTGTATTCATGGTCACAAGCAGGGGTGTGACCTGCTGTATCTGGGCCTCTTCAAGGCAACACATTATGTTCAGCGATTATCTACCAGGGTTAAAACAACAGGTTGTTGTTCTGTTCATTCCCATTTAGAATTATTGGCACATGTGAGTTCAGCTAATCAATGCCCCAGTTTAATCCAGATACAACTGTCTCCTTCCGAAGGCTGTTTAGACTAATACTATTGTATGTTTTCTCTCATGTTGATGACGTCTGTAAACTGTATAAGAGCCTGTTTTTGTTTTGACATGTGTGAGTAGGGAGAGACGGACCTCATGTGAGGGACAGACAGGTTTTGGTTTTCCATTTCTTTTTTTTTTTGTAATTGTGCACAATTGCTTTAATAAATCCAGACTCTTTGATTGAAGACAACTTTTCTCCAGTTTTATTTTTCTCAGATTTAAAAATCCACAACATAAACTCATTTTAGATGGTTTTTATAAGCCTGCTGTCCCTAGGCTCTGCGATGCCATTTCAGTCGGTGGCATAATGTTCCAGTTAATTTTGTCTCAGCAGCGAGCAGATGCATCCAAATGCATCCAAAGGTGTAAACCATCTCCAGTTCAATCTGCTGCTGAGCCATACAGAGCTACAGGAAAATGGCAGGATACAGTTAACAGGTTCTGCACCTTCAAACTTAAAACTTCACCAACTTTTCACTGACTAACACACTGAATTTCCAGCACCAGCTCTCCCCAAGGCTGTGTTCTTTCTCCTCTGCTCTTCTCCCTGTACATCAACTGCTGCACCTCCTCCCATCAGTCTGTCAAGCTCATCAAGTTTGCAGATGACACCACGGTCATCGGGCTCATCTCGGACGGGGATGAGTCGCCTACAGGACGGAGGTTGATCGTCTGGTGTCCTGGTGCAGCCAGAACAACCTGGTGCTTAATGCCCAGAAGACAGTGGAGATGATTGTGGACTTTAGGAAGCACACAGCCCCACTTCCCTCCATCATCCTGACCGACACCCCCATCACCACTGTGGACTCATTCCGCTTCCTGGGGATCACCATCACCCAGGACCTCAAATGGGAGCCCACCATCACCTCCATCATAAAGAAGGCCCAGCAGAGGATGTACTTCCTGAGGCAGCTGAAGAAATTCAACCTGCAGCACGGACAATGGTGCAGTTCTACACTGCCATCATCGAGTCCATCCTCACCTCCTCCATCACCGTGTGGTATGCTGGAGCCTCCACCAGGGACAAACAGAGACTGCAACGTGTTGTGCGCTCTGCTGAGAAGGTGATTGGTTGCAGCCTCCATCTCTTCAGGACCTGTACACTTCCAGGACTCGGACACGTGCAGGTCGAATTGCAGCTGATCCTTCTCACCCTGGACATGGACTTTTTGACCTACTCCCCTCAGGCAGGAGGCTACGGTCCATTCGGACCAGAACCTCTCGCCACAAAAACAGTTTCTTCCCCTCTGCTGTTGGACTCATAAATAATAACACTCGGACTGGTCCCACCCCCCACTCTGCTTCTGTCACATGACCCTGTGTTCTCGCACCTGCCTGTTTTGCACTGATCACTGATACTCTTATACTCGATATTATTATACTCCTGTACATTTGTAAATTTTGTTATATTATATTATAGCTTTTTTTTTTTTTCTTACTTTATTTTATTCTATTATTTGTTGCATGTCAGTGTTTGTCTACATCTGCTCCAAGTACCGCAGCAATTTCCTAATGTTGTGAACCTGTTCACTCATATGGCAATAAAAAACATTCTGATTCTGATTCTGATTCTGATTTCCTGCACCTGTGTTAGACGCCCCCAGGACATCCAAAAGTCACCTAGTCCGTGGTCCAAATGTTTAACTGCAGATTTTTTTATTTTATTTTAATTAATTTATTTATTTAAAATGGGGCAATGCATATTAATCAACATGATCCATGTAAATATGCCAGATTTAGCCTAAAGGGCTAATTTTCATCTGTAGTCCCATGGCAGGTTGAGTTAGTCACAATTAAAAGTCAGAAACAATTTTTAAAAATTGTAACATTAGTAAAAGCAGCAGTACAAGCTGTTAGCACAGCATTGTTTAAAAAGCACCAATAGCAGATAGTTCAGCTTGCATAAAAAAGAGCAGACACAGGAAAATGGCACAGAGACACTGAAGCACATGGAAGAAGCTTCACACTGTAACTGCAGCTTTGATTTTCCAGGAGCCAGAGTTTGACTGACCTAGAGAAGGTTCTAAGTGTTATGACAGTCCTAATATTGGCTGGGACAGTGTTCCAGGAGTGAGCAGCTCTCACACAGAAGCCCATCTGCCCAAAAGTCGTTTTTCTAAAAGGGATGGAACAGTCACCTCTGCTCTGTGCTCGTGGGCCTACACTGTCCTTAACGTGCAGGGGAGATGGAGCTAGTCCATGGATTATTTTAAACACTGAAATAATATAATGAAATTTAATCATATTTTTTTTAAATTGTATTTTGAAAGAATACGATAATGGTGATAGAAGTTGATTGTTTATAAAGTGTTTCGACTGACTGTAGAGTTGATTTAGTTGTTTGAGTCCAGCTTGTAAGGCAGTAGCGAATGTGTGACATACTCATTGCATTGAAGTGTTTTTGCTGCTTCTATACTTAAATTATTTAGAATTTGTCTGAAAGTGGCCAAGTAAAATTTGATTTTGCTTTTTACTTTTTTACTTGTGATTTGAAGGTCAAATTAGAGTCTATAATTACACCCAGATATTTATTTTCTTGGACCACTGTTAATGTTTGTCCCGCAACCACAACCAGTGGATCTGGTTCTTTGTTGTTTGATATCGTGAAGTTCATACAAACACTTCCATCCAAATTCGGAAAAAGACGTCCATGATTTAACCAGTTTTGAACGGACATCATTGTAGCTGAGAGTTCCTTTGCAGCTTGACTCTTGGTTTTTGACATTCAAGTGGAGTCAGAGTTAGACGTCCAAATAATGGACGTAATTGGGATGCCATTTTTAAGCCCAGCATTGGTCATGGGGCGGCAGAAGCAATATAGACATGATCTGCACATTTGACTGGCGCCAGCCCTAGGGGAAAGCTGGGTGGTAGCAGTTAGGGTTAGACTGTGTAGCCTAAAGGTGCTGTGGACAGACGGAGGAGATGGTTAGTTCTGGCCACAGCTTGTTTAATTCTCACAATCATTCAAACATTCAGTTCAGTTCAGTCGGCTCATTCTCTCAAAAATCATAAAATTAATAAATGTCCATAAATAAAGAAACAAGTACACAGTAATACACAATAAAATAATATGTAAATTCACTTAAAATCCAAAATAGACAATAAAATAAGTATAAATAAATACATGTAGTTAAACATAAACATATATTTACACCACATTCTTTACCTTATCTGTTTTTATTTCATTACTACAATGTGTTAACTACACTTTTACTCTTGAACTCTTGTTTGTTTCTCTCCTACTGCTCTCACACACACATAAACGGGTGGGAAAAGCGCCTGCGTCTGGCGGCAAAACTCACAAGGCTTAAACTACAAGAGAAATACAAATGGCGACTGCCTTACACTTGGATTTAAACAATATCTGTTCTCAAAACGGTATAAACTGACTCACATGTTACAAAGCACTTTAGCAATTTACCTGACTTAAATATAGCTTGAAATACATTACTACTTCTATTTAATACTGAACATGACAGACGTTAGGAACAGGACTGCAAAATACACTGCGTTCATCAAACACTCTGAAACTTTCACAGGTGATTCAAAACCTTTACACAACTAAAATGTTCGGACCAAGTCTGAGTTAATGAAAAAACGTTTTAATCGTACCTGTGGACAGAGGAAAAGGAGACAGTTGGTTAGTCTGGCCACAGCTTGTTTAACTCTGAAGCCGCGTTATGTCCCTCTAGTCCCCGCAGCAGCGCTAACAGCACCATGTACTGGTCGGAATGTGAATTGCACCCAAAATAAAACAATAGAGGGGGTGTCTATGTTCGTTTAAAACTTTAAATATAGCGTTTTTCAACCTACTACACACATCCAGAAGACGTCTAATGTTCCCGTGGTCAAAATGAGTCAATGAGTCATTTCATGACAAATCTCCGAATGCCCTGCAGGACCATCACAGAGTTGACTGAAAATAATTCTAGGAGGTTCACACACTTCCCAAAAGTCACACATTCCAACTCCCAACTCCTTATAGTTTTGTCATAAAGATATTTTGTCAACTAACCCCTGACCTGTTTTGAGCAGAGTTTAGCCACTTTCAGATTGCTGTAAAACTATGTGCTTCAAATTTTCAAGGGTTAAAATGTGGCAAATGTACTTGTAAATTATGAACTTTTACACCTTTACGGTTTATCACAGATTTCTTGGGGCTTGAATTTTCTTGAAAATTCTACTCTTCAGATTTGACGGCGTATTTGAAGGACTGTGGAAAGTGCAATTTCACAAGAAAGAGTTTGAGACTTTGTATTTTAAAAGTGACTCTGTGATGAACTGTCCAGGAGATGTTATGGTGCCATCTTTGCCATGCTATACCAAAAAATGACAGCACCCACAAAAATAAAATGGGCTGTTATAAAAAAGATTAGATGTCTGTTTTTAACATATCCAAAAATTGTGATGCTGTTCTACCATATTTTTGCAAAATGAATGAGGGTAAATGCCTGCATACATGCAGAGCCTGCCTGTGATGGCACTTTCAGAAGCAAAGAAAACACTCTGAATATACGACACACAGCTTCAACTCAACAAAATACTTTATTTACTCAACTATTGTAAATGATCTCAACTCTTTGAGGAAACTTTCACATGTTTTGGTGTAACACTCCTGAATTGTATATAGGCGTCCATCTATTTTAGAAATTATGTGTTGTAAAGGTCCCGGCTGGGCCTCCTGGGCCTCCTGGGCCTCCTGCTGGATGCATGAATTGTATCTGAACATGTTTCTGGGCTTCAGACGTCTCTCTGATGATTCCACCCACCAGTGATTGGCCAGGTATCAGGTCACTGATTTGGAAGTCCTGTGAAACCTCTTCTGCATGTTCTGGTTCATGTATTGTGCTTCACCAAGGGACACAGCTACAGCAAGAGTCTCAAGTGTATTTGCACGTTGTATCACTGTCCATCACACACCAGTTACACACAAAAGATAATATTCTTAAGGCATAAAGATAGACTATAGTATTTAATCTATATTTTAAAAAAAAGTATGTCGTTTACATTAAATTTAAAGGTCCTATGCATTTAAAGGGATGTTTGAGGAGGATGTTTGAGGAGGATGTTGCATAATAAAAACCGTTAAATGTACAACTGTGTTTGCATGCTAGTTGTTGCTAGCTTTACTGTGACATCAGAACTTCACTCTGGTTGTGAATATTGCCTATAAACTCATGGTGGTGAAAAACTGGCACGCTCAGAATGGTGAGTGGTAAGGTAAGTGAATAAGTTTGATTTGAAGTTTTTCACCTTTTTAAGACGTTAAAAATCAGATCCAGAGACTTGAGTGGTTCTTTAAGGGAGAAAAAAGCAGTGAAGATGTGACACTGATCCAGACTGTGACTCACCTTTTTAGACACTTTCTGATTTCTGGAGGAACACTTGCTAAAAATCACATTTCATGGGTGATCTGAACTCCACTCAAAGATATATTTTCTTGCAAAAAGAAAAAAACTGTTCTGCATAAATAGTGAACCTGTGATCATTTGGGTTTTTGTGTGTTCCCCTTGTGTTTCCCTTGTGCTGCAGGGCTGGTGTGTGACGGGGATGAAGCTCATGTTGCAGAGCTCTCCTGGTCGTCTGTTCTGTGCCAGCTCATTCCTGATCATTCCATGTTACTCTGTCTTCTGTTTCTGTTCCCTAGCCTCCGCTGGACCCTTATCCCTGTCCCAGGTGGTCGGCAAACATCTCTCTTTTGTTTCCAAGCCACGGCTGGACACTTCACTCTATCTAGGGGTGGTCGCCGGTTCTGTGTGTCTACTCTCAGTGTCTACCTGCCTGCTGGTGTTCAGCCTGTTTTCAGCTCGCCCCCGTCACCCCATCCTGCACTATCCCCTGTAAATAAGACTGTTAACTCTTACCCGCCTCTGTCTCTGCTTTGAGGTACATTACATTAAACATGATAGAACCTGTCAGGTTATATCCATGGGTTTCAGAATGATGAAGAAATTAAGGCCATTGCCCTAATTTAAAGCTACAGTACATGTGGAAGGTCTTTAAAATAATGCAAGTACAGCTGATAGCTTGACTGATTGGGTTTTGAGGATAGTGGCAGAGGTGAAAACTGATCATAGTTTTACATCAGTTAAGAAGTAAAGTACAAAATGCAATTAATATGCACGTACATGGAAGACAATTTTCTGATCATAGGAGCTATGTTGCCTGGGCATTATGCCCCTGGTATGGTCACGCATGGCAACCAGGTCTTTATGAACTGCTCAATACCACGGACCATAATGTTGTCCGGTATGATGTAGCTGATGCCCCACCTTGGAACCAGGCCTGGGCTTGGGGTTTAAATGTGAGCAGCTCACCTCCTGTGAGCTTACCCCCCTGCAGAGGGGTTTGTAGGGGTCGGGTGCAGAGAGGACTGGGCGGTAGTGGAGGGTGGGTGACTTGACGACCCATTGCATCCAGATAAATCCCTTTGTAGCATCATAGCTGCAACACAGTGCATATCAAATGTGTCTAAAGACAGATACATTATATTTCAGAGTTACACACTTTTTTGATATGCTTTTTAAACCCAAACACTGGGTCCAACACTAACCCTAAATGTTGAAATTCCTCCACCACTTCAATTTGAAGAGATGCAGTTTTGCTAATAATGTCAGTGAAGTTAGCCACAGTAATGAATTATTTCCATGCACATAAATAACAGTGTGATCCACATACACCTGGACGCACACATCACCACATACCAATGGAACATCCTGATGTAGATGTAGAGAGCTTATTGTGGGCTGGTACTCATACTGGACATGGTCACTAACATGTGATTGTGTCCACTACGGTGCACTATGACACAAACAGTAATCAAGTCTGAGTAGCACAGAGTGGTTGAAGGGTCTTTGTGTAGGTCCCTCTACTCAAACCCCGCCCCCATCCAGCGCAGATCTGACCACAAAGTAACAACATGCTGGGTCTGTGGAATAATGGTGTTTTCGGTATCCAAATCGAAAGGGATGCAGAAGACTTCCATTGAGATGTTCTGATATTTGTTGAGGAATCACTGTTTCTATGACCTTGGAAACAACAGGGAGTCTGCTGATGGGTCTGTAAAGTCTGAGAGTTTTAAATACTGCAGTGATAAGTGCAGTTTTAAATACTGGAATGATAAGTGCAGTTTTAAATACTGGAATGATAAGTGCTGTTTTAATAGCAGTAGGGAATATCCACGCTTCAAATGATTTATTATGTTTATGAGAGATGTCTGAAAAAACGGCGTCGTGCCTTTGTAGAACTGCCTAATCCCCAATGTCCCAATGCTCTTTATTTTAAGAATTGGTTAGTGATTCAATTTTTTAAATCTGTTTAATTTGTTAATCAAAATGAACATTTTGACTATTCACAACATCAGGTATGTTCCTTCCATACACATTCTATAAAGTATATGTTCAAATGATCGAAGACACTTTGTCCATCACTTTCAAGATTTACAATAATTAGGCCTGAGCCCCTACAGGGTTTAGGGCCTATTGCTTTCGCCCAGGCATCATAGTTGTCAACTGTCGCCCCCTGCATGTACAGCAGTATCCTAGCAACCCATGCCGAAAGCATGGGACATTCATATTTGTTCTTGCTAACAAGTCCATTCACTCAATGTTGACAAAAGTAGTGTGAAGCTCCTCTCCCTAAAACACACCCCTGACATCAGGCTGTATCCAAGCCCCATGGGCCATATTTACAGCTGCTAAAATGAATGGAAATCAATGGGGGTCAATGAGGGACTCCGACGAGATGGTGAATTCATTCATTCACGGTGACGTGGGGAATCTTGAAAGCTTTCAAAAAATGTATAATATGCATTTCCTATGTTAAAGGATATATTGTTTTTGCTTAAAAAAAAAAAAAAGTTTTTTTTTTTATTCTTCTTCTGCTCTTCGAGCTCTAATTTGACCCCCTGAACACGCTCAAAAACTCATCAAATTTTGCCCAAAATTCAGAAGTGGCGAAAAATTTGATAAAATATATGTTGCATATGTGGGCATAAAAAAGTCAAAATACATTGCGCCTATGGGAGACGTCCCGATGTAAAGTTTGTCGTACAGTCACGAAATTCACTACAGACATTCCTCATGTGAAGACAGAAAAAAAATATTATTATGGCCACGCCCCCTGACAAAGCAGAAGGCAGCCATCTTGGATTGAAATAAAAAAGATGCTGAGTCAGCATTTTCACTCACGTCGCATTTGAATGAACTCCTCTGAAGGCGCTTCACCCACAGGGGTCAAAATCACCATACATCATCTAGAGAAGTGGGGCATCAAACGATAGCTGAATTTTTTTGATAACTGTCACGGTTTACGGAAAAGCTGCAAAAGATTTTTTGCCATTTTCAATGTCAAAATTTCCTCCTGTTCGGCCATACAAAGTCCGATTGGGCTCAAATTTGAATCACTTGTAAAACTTTCATGCCAAAGCCGACTAATTGTGACATGACCAAAAATGGTGTGATAGCGCCCCCTGCAGGACACAACGGCACGGTGGCACGGTGGCTGAGTGGCTAGCACTCATGCCTCACAGCAAGAAGGTTGCGGGTTCGATCCCCGGGTTGCCCGGGCCTTTCTGTGTGGAGTTTGCATGTTCTCCCCGTGTCTGGATGGGTTTCCTCCGGGCTCTCCGGTTTCCCCCATCAACCCAAAACATGCACTGTAGGTGTGAAAGTTGTGTGAGTGAGTGTTGGTGGTGGTCGGAGGGACCGTTGGCGCCGCTTGGCTTGGCAGCCGCGCCTCCGTCAGTCTGCCCCAGGGCAACTGTGGCTATAACAGTAGCTTACCACCACCGGGTATGGAGTGAATGAAGATGCTCTGTAAAATGCTGTGTAAAGCACTTTGGGGACATGTGTCTGTGTAAAGCGCTTACAACAAAATTTTGCATGGAGGGCCAAATTTTAGTTTTTCTAAAATTTACCAAAATTTGCAGAAAATTACTTTGGGCCATCTCAATAAAAAAAGCCAATGTAAACCATATGGTATTTTTAACCGTGTTGCCATGGAAATACACAAAATCTCCAATGTTATCCTAATGGAAAAGATCAGATAAATTCCCATTCATGAAAAATATTTTACTTTCACAGAATTTTCTCAAATTTGGCTCAATGACTCTTCATGTCATCCCGATCAAAAAAGTCAGTGACAACCATATGGTATTTTTAACCGTGTTGCCATGGTATTACACGAAAATTGTTATCCTAAAGGAAAATTTTCCAAAATTTCTTACTTTTCAAAGTGATATAACGACGTAAAGTTTTATTGAAGAACCTGAAATTTGGCACAGTGATTCTTCAGGTCAGCCCGAACAAAAAAGTCCAGGGGGGAAGGGGGGCAAAGTTGTATTTTGCACGGTGTTGCCATGGCGATGTCCCAAAGTGCCCATGTTTGTCTATGTTAACACATCAGCATCTCCAGTGTGTGTGGACTTTATGTGTTTGGTGACAAGTTCAGCCCAAAGCCACAAACACACAGAGACAAGAGGCTCATCAGCGCCACCCGGGGAAGCGTCAGCGCCACCTGGGGGAGCGGCGGGTCAGCTGAGTGCGAAGCGCTGCCCGCAAGGGCCGTTCGATGCCGCTTGCGGCTTTAATATGAATTTCTAATTTTTGATATTTAAGATTTTCTTTGGTTTTAATTGCATTCATTAATTAATGAATGAATGAATTAAATTTAAATTCACACATGTATCACACTAAGCACAAGACACCCAAATGCGTGGCTCAAACAATGTGGTTTATTTCCAGGTCACAATAAATGCTGCACAGGGACAAAGAAAATGGAACAAATCATAAAACTGACAAAACACAGAATACTGAACAACAGAGAAAGGAGTGATTACCTGCACAGGGACAAAGACAAAGGGGGAGACTCAGACTATATATACTAAAGGGCGGGGAAAAGAATGAGACACAGGTGTAACACATTAGGGGTGGAGCAGGCAGTCACACAGGAGGGGAAGTGAATCTGGAAAGAGAAACAAGGTAAGTGTCAACAAAATAAAACAGAACATAATAAAAAGAGGGAAAACTCAGACACCAGCCATGACAACATGTTTAACACACATCCTGTATATTTAGGCTGTGTTCTTCTCTCCTCTAGAAAAAACTCTTGTGCTTTTAACTCCACACAACTAGACTCGAGAGAATTGCCCATCATTACTGAACTAAACCCATCACCCCTATGAACTAACATCAAGGACCATGTTGTCCACCCTCCTGTGGGCTCCTCTCACAGAGGGGTTCATAGGGGGGGTCAGGTGCTATGAGTATTGGGCAGCACGCTGCCCCCGCGACCCAGCCGGATTAAGCGGGAGAAGATGGATGGATGGATGGATACTGAACTAAAGGTAAAGGGAGCTGTTAAATTAAATTACCACTTCATGACATAACAAAGTGGAACAGAACATTTTGAGCTTTGGAGATGTAGACAGATGAATAAAAATAAATGGTTCCTCAAACATGTGTGAATGAAACAAATGTGTATGTTTTTGAGGAGGAAAACAACATTCTAATAACGTGTGACAAGAGTCAGTTTTGTGTGATATAGGCCCTTTCGCAGAGACACAAGACTAATGTGTGCGTGACTCTAACCTTCCACACATAAACACGTCACTCAGCTCGGACACAGGTCAGATTTCCATAAACAAACTGATGCCATCGGCTTTTACAGAAAACCCTCTTATCTGTGACACGTGTGAGCTGGGACCTATAGAAGCCCTGCATTAACCTGTCATCAGCTAAGTGGGTTTGACTGTGCGGAATCAGGTTATTCTTCCAAACGCTACTAAAAGGATCACTTGTCAGGGCTGTACAGAACAATATTCAAGCAGGACACATGAGACTCACACACTTACCTTAAAGCTACTGGGTCCAGACTGGTGCCCTCTGATCATGCTACAGAGGATCCACAGTCTGGGCTCAGTGAAAAGATAATGAAGCATTTACGTTTTTAATGAGGGGGGTTTACTTCTGTGCAGTATCAACTGTTGCTGTGTACAGTTTTGTATTCTCCTTTTGTATATTTATGGAGGATTGTTGTGGTGGAGCATGGGTGAAGTAGGCTTCTGGGCACAGCCTTGCCACGTTAGTCAAACAGATGAAATGTAAAACCTCTTCAAACATGTTTTTGATGAGAACATGTAGAAAACTCCAAAAAGTTAATTTTGCCTCTTTTTTAAGTATGTTTATAATGGATTATGCTAAGAGTGTCAGTTAATTTCACCTGATGTGTGGATACATCATTAAATGGAGGTTATTAATAGGAGTGTGAGATTTGTCCAGGTGCAGTGTACTTCCTGCTCTGGTTGTTAAACGATCCAAAGGTACCATCTGTAATTATTCTAACACAATACAATCTGTCATGATCTTAATGAGGCAAGGCAAGTTTATTTCTGTAGAACAATTTGTACAGAAATTATTTCAAAGTACTTTTCTTTTTTGGTCCGTTCAGACCGGAGCGTCAAGTCATCCAGTTTACTTGCAAAGTCTATGTGCACGCACGTCTGAGGTGTCCTGCGTTTTTGCAGCGCATCTTCAGGCGTCAGCACAGAGCGAATCTGGCGTCAGCATCATAGACCATATAAAAGAAGTGGACTAAGCGAGTATGACCTCAGCCATAGTGTTCAGCGCCGCTCAAGTGAGGCTTGCGATGCTCACGGTTACAGAGGTGAATCTGGAGCCAGGCTCTATGTTATGGGCAAGTTATAGGACAAAATAGCAAAAAAATAAATAAAATCTGGATCATGTAGAGTTCATACAAACATTTTAAGACCAAAATGAAGAGGCCACTGCAGCAGTTACAGAGAGAGGAGCCACAAGATCCTAATGTGTCAGATGGAGCCAGAAGAGCCTCCTGGCGCACTTCCTGTTTTGCACGTGGAGGCTTGTGCTTTAGCTCTGTCCATTTATATATACGGTCTATGGTTGACACAGCAGGTCTTGAGCATTCAGAAGAAGTTGAAAAAGCTGTACTTTTGGTATCAGACACCGCTTCCACCAATCGGGGTCTACTATCCAGTGACATAGTGATGTTATTAGCCGTAAGAAAAAGAAAGACCCGGGACTGGCCGTGTCATTAGTGGAGTATACTGCAACCGCCGAGCCGATCGCCAGAACTACACCAAGACTGAACCAGGACTAAACCAGGACTGAACTAGTATACTAATACACTAAAGTCCCTCTCTCGACCGGGAAAACAAGGCACTCGCCGACCACAACGGACGCCTGGATGTGCATCAAGTATTTCTCTCTCATTGGTCCATGGCTTCTAAGACGTGTGTCGGGGAGTCTGAACTCAAATCCATATATAGCACATTTTACAAACAGAGCAGTTTCCAGAGTGCTGCACAGAGATAAAACAAAAAGAATGCTACATTTTGTTCATGCCAGTCCTAAAACAATAAAACCAGTGAAATCAAATTAAAGCAACATCATAAAAATCACAAAGTAGAATTAAATAAATAAATAAAATAAATAAAAGACACAGAGGACCACACAAACTCATGTGGTGTTAAAAGCCAGAGACTCTAAACACTCCACTGTGAGGGCTGTTCGGACATTCCACAGTTTAGGGCTGGCTACAGAGAAAGCCCGATCCCGCCTGGTTTTAAGTCTTGACTTTGGCACCAGGAGTTGGAGTTGGCCCTTGGACCTCAGCTCGCACCCGAGGGTGTGAGAAGTACTGTGGGGCCAGTCCATTTAAAGCTTTAAAAACAAACAATAAAATCTTAAAATCAACTCAATGAATACGTATCTGCATATTTTTATCATCTTAAATACGCTCATATCACTGTGTTTGCCATTTCAGTGTGCTGAGTCGGTACACCCCAATGGAGGTCTATGGAAGGAACTGAAACTCTGAACAACTGAAACAACTGAGAAGTTGACGTCATTATGTTGCTTCTGCCCATTAGTTTACATCGCAACCCCCAAATACGTCCTGGTGCACAGGGTGGGGGTGAAGTCAGATCAAGTGATTGGTCTTTATAAACATCATCACACTTCTGACCTATGAGGATTCAACTGCTCTCTCCTGCCCATGGATGTATAAGGGACCGCAGCACTCCCTGCTCCTGGAGAAGGTAAGAGGCTTGTTTTGGTTTGTTTGGTGCAAATGTGAGGACGGAGCCTCACAGGAAAACAGTGTTATAGTGTTAATAGTGTGTAACTGAATGAGTGACAGAACCGCTCCGGTGTTCTGCCGTGTGCTGTAGGAGCGGCGCTGATGCCGTGCTATGACCGGAGCCTCATTTTTGCTGCATTTTCATGACGTTTTTGGGGCTGGTTATGAGTGGTGTGTTATGTTCTGTTGTTGGGGTTGGGTTTGAGTGGTGCTTCAGGTTGTGCTGCTGCGTAAACTTTGTGCTTGGCTGTGCATTGTGCTCGAGATAAAGTTCAGCCAATAGTGACTAAAATGACGGTTTCTGGCATTTGTTATAATATTATATAGCCAATACATAATACATATATTTATAATATGTATTTATAATTTTGGCCTATCCACCCCCCCCCCAAAAAATTATACCACCAGCCGCCACTGGGGCCAACCAATTCTTGGCATCACTAAGACAGTGAAGGAGAGGTGTCAGGGGGGCAGAGGCAAGTTTCTTAAGTGGCAGGTAAATTTGGCAATCATTTGTGTAAAAGTAATATTTAATTCCATGTTTTTAAAGATTTCACTCAGTGGGAGGATGTATAGAGCAAAGAGAATGGGAGCAAGGATTAAACCCCCAGTTTTGGGGGACGGCAGATGAAGAGGAGTCCCCCAGTCCCACTGAGGTAGGACCTGAACCATTTGAGGGCAGTCCCCCTGACACCAACACAGTTTTCCAAATGATTTAAAAGAGTTGCATGGTCCACTGTGTCTAAAGCAGCTGTCAAGACTAAATCACTAAAATGGTAGACACCAGAATCAGTCACTAAAAACAGGTCATTAAAAACCTTTAAAAGTGCAGACTCTGTGCTATGTAAAGCCTTATAGCCCAATTGGAAGATGTCAAAAGTGCCATGTGCTTCTAAAAATGACTGGAGCTGCAGGAGGACACGTTTCTCCAAGATCTTGGCCATAAAGTGGAGTTTGGATATGGGCCTATAGTTGAAGGGAAGTGATGTGTCCAGATCAGTTTTTTCAGCAGGGGTACAATAACAGCTTTTTTACAAAACAAAGGCACAACACCAGAAACAAGGCTGCTATTAATTACTTTTTGGACACTGGAGCCAACAGTTGGCCACACCTCCTTAAAAAAAATGAGGCGGGACTGGGTCAGTAGGGCAGGATGAAAGTTTAAGCTTACGGACCACGTTTGAGAGACACTCCAGTGACACTGGCACAAAGTTAAATACATGGGAGCAGGTCAGGTCTAGTAGCAGATGTGACACGGGGGTTACAACATTGGCCCTAATGTTGGCTACTTTTTCATTAAAAAACTCAAGAAAGTTGTTGCAAGCTACTGAAGATACATCGACAACAGTGGACTGGATGGGGTTAAGAACAGCACCTATAGTTTTAAACACAGGGGACTTTTAATATTTCTCGACACCACGTCAGAAAGATATTTTGTTTTTTTCAGTTTTGACAACCATCTGATACGTGTGCCAACTGTCTTTCAGAATTTCATAGGGCACAAATAATCTGTCCGATTTCCACTTGCACTCTGCCCTTCTGCAGACGCCCCTAGCTTCACACGTAATGTCATTCAGCCACAGCTTCCGTCTGGTTCTGGGGCGCACAGCTTTAAGCAGAGCCACAGAATCCAGAACACTATTACACATGCCCTGGAGCTTATTCATTAATTCCTCTGTATCCTGTTCAGCAGCATCAACGTCATCGTTCAAACAGGTAGAGAAGAGTAAAGAATAACGGGCTGCTATGTCAGGCTTAATGGAGCGACACAAGCGCACAGGGGGCGCTGGGTTTACACAGTCATTCAACAAAAAAATCAATTAAAATATGTTAAAATCACCAACAATTAAAATTCTATCATAGTTCATTAACACAGCAGCAATAAAATGAGAGAATTCATCAAGAAAATGTCTGTTACACTTGGGTGGCCGATAGACCACGGCGACAGCACTCGCCTTAGCGTAAAGTAGCTCAGTTCAAATGAGGAAAAGCGCATTCCTGTCAACGGCTGAAAGAAAAAACGGTCCTTCAACACTGTTGCAACGCCGCCACCACGACTGGTGGTTCTTGGCGCATTTATAAATGTGCAACAAGAGGGTGAAAGTTCCGAAAAGGCGCTTGACTCACCGGAACTGATCCAGGTTTCTGTGAGGAACAGGAAGTCCAGGTGCTGCGTGGCGAAATAGTCCTGGAGAATAAATATCTTGTTAGCCAAAGATTTGGCGTTTATAAGCCCACATTTTAAAGAAACGTACTCTGACACTGGAGCAGTCCGATTCAGGGGCTTCAGATTATCGAGGTTAGCACTGCCAGAGCCTCAATGACGAAGACAGCGAGGACACACAGCAAAACACTCCACCTGTCCACACAGGGGGACCAGCGACACACCCAGAGGAGCCAGGTTACTCCAAGATGCGCAGCGGAGAAAGCAGGTCCGGAGATCACTGGGAATACTGGATGGAGAGGGGGTTCACCCGCTATTCTGACACACTGCCACTCCGACAGCCTCCCACTCCGACATTCCGTCATTCAGACAACCATCCATTCCGACACCCCCCAATCCGACACTTTTTGATTCCGCCATTCCCACACCTCTTATGTTGCCATTCTGACACTTTCCTCATGAGGAGGCGCGTTGAGGGCAGCATGGTTTAGTCCTGGTTAAATCCCTTTTTAGTCCTGGTTTAGACCTGGTTTTAGCCGTGATTTAGACCTGGTTTAGTCCTGGTTTAGACCTGGTTTATTCCTTGTTAAGACCTGGTTTAGTTCTGCTTTAGACCTGGTTTAGACCTGGTTTTAGCCGTGATTTAGACCTGGTTTAGTCCTGGTTTAGACCTGGTTTAGTCCTGGTTAAGACCTGGTTTAGTCCTGATTTAGACCTGGTTTAGTCCTGATTTTGTCCTGTTTAGTCCTTGTTTTAGTCCTGATTTAGACCTGGTTTAGTTCTGCTTTAGACCTGGTTTAAACCTGCTTTTAGTCCTTATTTAGACCTGGTTTCAGTCCTGAGTTAGACCTGGTTTTAGTCCTTGTTTAGACTTGGTTTAGACCTGGTTTAGTTCTGCCTTAGACCTAGTTTTAGTCCCAATTTAGTCCTGATTTAAACCTGGTATACCTGGTTTTAGTCCTGATTTAGACCTGGTTTTAGTCCTGCTTTTAGTCCTGATTTAGACCTGGTTTTAGTCCTGGTTTAGATCTGGTTTAGACCTGGTTTTAGTCCTGTTATAAATCTGGTTTAGTCCTGGTTTAGACCTAGTTTAGTCCTGGTTAAGACCTGGTTTAGACCTGGTATAGACCTGGTTTTCGACTAAGGGTCTATACCAGGACTAAAACCACTTCTAAATCAGGACTAAAAGCAGGTGTAAAACAGGACTACAGCAGGATTTAAGCAGGATTAAACCAAGCCGTGCCTCCTCCGGCCGGTACAGATGGAGAGCAGAGGTTCACTGTGGGAAGAAATCTCCAAACGTCTGATGCATAAATGTTGAAGCTTTTGCACATTCAAAGGTGTTCTGTTGCTTTCTAATCCCTTGAGAAACATGTATTCTTACTGTGAATGGGCTCACCTCTCCACAGATCTGACCTGTAATCTCCATGAAGATATATAGGTCTAATGCCGCAGTGAGGAACATTCCAAGCAATAACATCACCATGGAGACAAGCATGTGGTAGAACCTATTCCAGAATAGTTATAGTGCTCCTTTAACATTGGGAACAGTGATTTCTTTAGTTTAGTCGTGTCCAAGGTCCTTCATGAGTCGTGAGTTTGTGTAACTGAGGAAACAAGGCCGAGAGAACAGAAATGGTTTTCTCTCTCACGGGTTTGTGTCTAAATGAATGAAAGTGGTTGCCTGGGCTGCAGAACACACATCCGTTCAGTGCTTTGTGAAAATGTAAGTTTGGTCCCAGGTGAACATCCTCACGTTCAGATGCGTGTGATTGACAGATGGATTAGCCAACCAGGGACAGCCAAACAGATATGGTAAACAGTGGGGAGGCCATGATCATGTTTTTTTTACCCCTGAATGCGAGTCCTTTGATTTTGAGTATCCTATACCGCGTCCCCATCTGATACTTCTATAAAACATTATGAAATTAACTAAGAGCAAAGAATAAGATCACCGGGATGTCCCGTAGTTTTATTTTTTTCACCAATGGCTCTGATATTATTAACATGTAACACTGCATACGGACTGAACCAGGACTTTCCCAGGACTAAACCAGAACAGAACTAGGACTAAAACAGGACAGAACCAGAACGGAACCAGGACTAAACCAGAACGGAACCAGGACTATACTAGAATTGAACCAGGACTAAACCAGGACTAATCCTGGACTTAAGCGTGAGAGAGAGATAACCCGAGTCCAGGAGCAGGGTGTTCACAAAATGCTATAGGCCGTACTCAGCCCTGTGGTGCACGGAGCTCTGCGCCGGTGCTTTCTGCGGTCACAGCTCACACATCTGCGTAGACTGCAGGTCGGGTGACAGGTTTAGTCCTGTTAGACCTGGTTTATAGACCTGGTTTAGTTCTGACCAAACTGACTGCGTAACCAAAGATGTCGAGCGCAGGATTCGAACCGCCCAACTTTTGATCTTGGACTAACACTGTACCAACTGAACTACTGCCGCCCATTATGGCTGCTTACAAGGAGAAAAGAAGACACAAAGGCATGATGGGTCCAATGAGCTTCTTGTGTTTGTTTTTGGCACGAGATGTGACGGGGAGTAGAGACCAGACTGATCTCCTGATAAAACCTACAGACACACAGTCTAGACTTACCAGGCTTTAACCAAGGGGCACTATGGGCTCTTGCTATCATGTGATTTTTTTCATTCAACAGTTTACTCTATGTCACATTTTGGCTGTGCGTCCATCACCTCATGGACAGAAGCAGAAACGTTACACGATGCACCTTTAGTAAAGAAATATTGCATCTTTATTAGTGCTGTCAAAAATATCACTCTGTTAATGCGTTAACTCAAAATCATTTTAAAAATGTTCATTTTATTTTTTTAACGCTCTTTGTGAAATATTTTAATCGATTGACAGCATTAATCTGTATGTGTACTCTTAATCTTTATGTGTACTCTTAATCTTTATGTGTACTCTTAATCTGTATGTGTACTCTTAATCTGTATGTGTACTCTTAACCTTTATGTGTACTCTTAATCTGTATGTGTACTCTTAACCTTTATGTGTACTCTTAATCTGTATGTGTACTCTTAACCTTTATGTGTACTCTTAATCTGTATGTGTACTCTTAATCTTTATGTGTACTCTTAATCTTTATGTGTACTCTTAATCTGTATGTGTACTCTTAATCTGTATGTGTACTCTTAATCTGTATGTGTACTCTTAATCTTTATGTGTACTCTTAATCTGTATGTGTACTCTTAATCTTTATGTGTACTCTTAATCTTTATGTGTACTCTTAATCTTTATGTGTACTCTTAATCTGTATGTGTACTCTTAATCTTTATGTGTACTCTTAATCTGTATGTGTACTCTTAATCTGTATGTGTACTCTTAATCTGTATGTGTACTCTTAATCTTTATGTGTACTCTTAATCTGTATGTGTACTCTTAATCTGTATGTGTACTCTTAATCTGTATGTGTACTCTTAATCTGTATGTGTACTCTTAATCTTTATGTGTACTCTTAATCTGTATGTGTACTCTTAATCTTTATGTGTACTCTTAATCTTTATGTGTACTCTTAATCTTTATGTGTACTCTTAATCTGTATGTGTACTCTTAATCTGTATGTGTACTCTTAATCTTTATGTGTACTCTTAATCTGTATGTGTACTCTTAATCTGTATGTGTACTCTTAATCTTTATGTGTACTCTTAATCTGTATGTGTACTCTTAATCTGTATGTGTACTCTTAATCTGTATGTGTACTCTTAATCTTTATGTGTACTCTTAATCTGTATGTGTACTCTTAATCTTTATGTGTACTCTTAATCTGTATGTGTACTCTTAATCTGTATGTGTACTCTTAATCTGTATGTGTACTCTTAATCTGTATGTGTACTCTTAATCTGTATGTGTACTCTTAATCTGTATGTGTACTCTTAACCTTTATGTGTACTCTTAATCTTTATGTGTACTCTTAATCTGTATGTGTACTCTTAATCTGTATGTGTACTCTTAATCTGTATGTGTACTCTTAACCTTTATGTGTACTCTTAACCTTTATGTGTACTCTTAACCTTTATGTGTACTCTTAATCTTTATGTGTACTCTTAATCTTTATGTGTACTCTTAACCTTTATGTGTACTCTTAATCTTTATGTGTACTCTTAATCTGTATGTGTACTCTTAATCTGTATGTGTAAGCTTCTGGTTCTTTAAGACACCTCAGAACAAAAACGTAGAAGGCGTGGAGCAGTTTCAAAAGATCTTTATTCGGGCTACAACAGGATACAGGCCTTTATGGTGGGTCTTCCCTCCTCGTCTCTGAAGGGCTTCCTTCTGCGAGACCTCTTTTATAGTTAAACTCAAACATTATCCCACCTGTTGATGTATGCAG
This sequence comes from Odontamblyopus rebecca, assembly GCA_030686955.1. NCBI lineage: Eukaryota > Metazoa > Chordata > Actinopteri > Gobiiformes > Gobiidae > Odontamblyopus > Odontamblyopus rebecca. The sequence goes on along the minus strand of CM060654.1, from coordinate 44,364,168 downwards.
CTGCTATTCTATCCTTGTTGTTTATGTATAGATCCCATATGTTAAGCTTCTAGCTCACCATATAAGGTAACACACAAGTCTTTACAGAGCCATCTCACTTCTTTAAATATCCCACTTCAAGGGTCACAAGGTCAACAGGTTAAACTCCATTTGTCATAGGGTCCATATGTTCAAGTTAAAACAGAATCAAAGCACCTATGTGTTTCCTTCAATCATTCCTTAATATTAACACAAGAAAAGAATTCACAGTTAGGAGAAAATAGTTCACAGTTTCCCCCTTTTGATCATTTATGATCACAGAAATGAAAACAGAGGACTACCTTCACATAACATTCCTATAATATGAGTAAAGAAATAAAAATAATAATAAAGTAATAGTAGTAAAAGTAGTAATAAAAAGTATGTTTTTTTCTTGTTTGTTTTTTTCCCCCCCCAATTATAACACAACCCCACACTCATGCAAATATAACACACAAATGAAAATATATGACTCTCGGACAGCAAAATAAGAAACAAGGAACGCTTACTGGGACTTTTAGAATTATGAATTTTACCTCCTTCAAGTCAGAAGGTCAAACGGTGCAGTTTAATCAATAGTTAGGGACTTTAAGACTCTACAGAGAGTAGCAAAATCTGAGACGTAGGAGTTTTCTGTGTTATGGCAGTAGCAATTAATTGTTGTACCAGTGATCGAAGGCAAGGGATAATGCAACATCCGATTACTACTAATATAGTGATGACAGTTAATATTGTAATAACTACAGACATTATGGCATCAGTCCAAGGTCCAAATATTCCGTAGAGCCAATTTGACCAAGTGTTTTCAGACACACCAGAGTTCCTAACAAATTCTGTGGACAACAACTTAAGTTTGTTTAAAGCTTTAGCAATACTTCCATCAGGGGAAGTATTATTCGGAATGTAAGTACAACATTCTGTTCCGAACATGCTGCATACTGATGACTCTTTGGCGAGTAACATGTCAAGGGCGATCCGATTTTGCCAAGCCATGAGCGACGTAGGGCCCAATTGCTCAACAATGCCTTCTATTGCCTCAATTGTATAATTGATAAATCTCTGCTGATTGTAATAAAGGTAATTTATCCAAACAACATTTTTAGTAGCAGTTACCCCTGCAAATAAAACTGAGGTAAACCCAGCTGCAATTACGTTTTGTGCTTTAAATTCCTCCGGAACTCCAACAGGTGTGCCAATAGCACTGAGGTAGATGTCCTCATTAAACGATCCATGAGGTTTGGGCTTAGACTGACTTGACAACGACCTCTTGTTCACGTAGTTATGTCTTGTGTTAGCTCTATATGGCAATTGAGTTTGTATAAGGCTTAGTGAATTTGCTGGGCCTATGGTGAACGGGATAATTAACATTACTGGGGCACAAATGCCTGACCATGTTTTTGATAAAATAGCATACAGACGTAAATCTGCACATAACCACCAAATATCAGCGCGGGCAGTAGAGTGATTAGTCAAAAGAGCAAATTTTCCATAATTATCAGAGGATAAAGTCTGATTACAGAAATTGTTAGCGAAACTCTCTATTTCGTTCTTATCATCACTTCTTGCATCTGTATGTTTAATAGTATCTTTAAGAAAACAGGTATATTTAGCTGTTCCCATAATCCAAAATGTAGGTACATCTTTGGAGATTACCACTGGCAGTTTATGGTGGAGGTGGAAACATGCATCAGTTTTATCAAACACCTTGCTAGTGAAAAGTTTAAGTATACAGGTCAGGTCTTCCTCGTTAGAATATGGTATAGATGTGGTAGTCAATCGTGGTCTGGCTGCGGAACATACAATGCAGTCTTCCGTAGTTAAGGTGTGTGCAGTGTACTGTACCCATTTCAGCCAAGTATTTTCATTCATTTCTAGCCCCGTTTCGATTTTTATTGCTTCGGTCAAGGAAATTAGATCATTTTCTGGAGCAGGTCTATTAGCTTTTAAAATTGTTGTTTGGATGTAGCCTTCAAAATTCAAATTTGTTTTTCTATTGCATGGTACAGAAATACTTTTAGAGCACTCGAACCCTATAGAATATATTCCAGAATCATTGAATGTTGGATTTTTAATAGATAGTATCAAAGGATTACATCGTTGAGTAATTGATTTGCGCTCTCTACAATGTTTTAGATCTGCTTGATAGGATCCATCATTCTTTCTGTGTTTTGTTAAGGTAATTCTCTGCTGTAGATCAGTTGTAAAAGTGTTTTCTTCCTCATTTTGTTGTCCATCAGTACTAGTTATAACTCTGGCAGTCTCTATAACTGTGTGTCCATAGGCATCTGTTTTTGACAGACAAGTATCCTTACAGACAATTTGTACATTTAGCACATGATCTATAGCGGGTATATCTAGCATACAGTCTAGCACTTCACATACATCAAAAAGTATGTTACAAGTTTGTCCCTCATAGCAATATTTTACAATCTTTGGGGTGTGTCTAGTGTCCCTTTTTTTCTTTTCAGCGTTACTTGTTTCTTACCTGTATTTTTTGTTGTCAAGTTGGTTGCATCGTGGCTCATCGTTTTGATTGTTGGCTGTCCGAGGCCAGTCTCAATACTTCTATGGGTATGTGAAATGTACCAATACACTAGAACAATAGAAAGTATAACAATTAGCATTGTCAAAAATACACATCGAGAATTTTCCAAACAAACATGGCCTATACTCTCCTTTTCCTTCTAATCCCTTCTCCCCCTTTTGTCCTCCTCTTCCCCTGGAGCTCCTGTGGTGAAGGATGGTCAGCTTTCTTCACCCCGGATGGCAGATGTGACGGCAACGTCAATTCCAAAGCACTGAGTGATATTTAAAGCCTTCAACACATCTTCTTTTCCTTAAGTTCACCTTGGTATTTCTGCAATCGCAATTTCATAGCAGCCAGTTCCAACGCTTGTTTGTTTTCTTCAATCTCCTTCTTATTTTTCTGCCACTTGTTTATTTGATGATTGCAATGTGCATCAAATTCTTCCTCAGGTATATTATACAGTCCCATTACATTCTGGAGCGCCTCCTGAACCGGCTTAGGCATAGCTTTAACCAAAGCTGACCGAAAGATGATTGCCATACCAGTCCCTGTCTCAACTGCATCACCCGTGACATCATGGTACAGATTTGTGGCACGTTGTTTGTAGCTGTAATAATCTTCTTTGTCTCCCATCTGCATAGACAATAATTCATCAGTGATAATACATGGAAATCTTGTCCTGAGTTCTCCCTCTAGAGCATCACGGAAAATATGAAGAGCGTGATTGTTTCGTAGCTGTATCCTTAGTTTCCTGTCCACAGCTCTTTTGATATTTTCAGCAATTGTTTCATCAATAGCTTTGATTATGGCAGCTTGTATGTCTCCCCAACACAATTTATCTCCGGCAGTCTGTTTTATCAGGGCTCTCATCCATGGGACACCACCTTTAGTTAGCCTTGGAAGTGTGAGCATTAAAGCACTCCAGTCCTTCAGTGAAAATGGCTGGTATACTACTTGTTGGCCATCCATTCTTATTGGGTAAACAGTTGCATGGTCTTCTTGATCAAAGTCTATTTCTTGCCTCCTCATGTGTCTCCCCATATCACTTTTCCTCATCTTTTTCTCCGTTTCCACAATATGAGTCAGAATAGTCACTTGGTTTTGGACTGCTTCTATTTTTTCTTCTAGTTCACTCGGCCGTGTTTCAACAGATTTTAACGCCAACTCTCCTCCAATTATCTTATGAGTTATCTTTGGGGTTGGACATACATCCAGGTCTGGTAGCATCTGAAGAGCAGGGGGTGTTCTGTATTTCTGACCTTTACTGACACCGGAATATGGAAGAGGATCATCTTTCCTTAACACATCATAGCCGTATTCTTCATCTTCTGGGGATGGATTTGTTGCATATCGTAATGTACTTTCTAGTCGGGGAACATCTTCTTCTGATTTTTCAGATTCTTCCCAGAAATTTCTGTCTTTAGAGCGTGTGAAATATTTGTGTGGTAGTTTATCTTCTCCAAGCTTTGGAAGCTTTGGATATATTGGATATATTTTCACAGCAGGTTCTCTTAAAGTGTCTCTCTGAAGCTCCTCCTTTAAAATCACACCCTCCTCTTTTTGTTTGAGAACTAAAATGGAGGACAAATTTCTCGTCTCTTGCATTACATTCATTTCTTTTGCCCATTGGTACATCTTTTTGGCCATATTCATCTCATTCTCATACTTCTGTATTTTTGATTGGTTCATCTTCCTCATTATAGCATTTCTGGTGGACTTCAGTTTATATTGCTTAATTTTTTCCTTGTAATAACTTCTTATATTCCTCCACTGCTCTTCTGTTGGGGCGACTGTCTTTTTTTCTCCATGTATCATCTTTTTCTTGACATATTTCTTGACCATATCTTGAATCGCAGTTTGATTTTCTTGCGCCTTTTTCGGATCTGCCTCTTCTTCCAGTGCCTTGCCATTCCAAAACTCCATCAATTGACTTAATGTGGTGAATTGGGACATTTGTGGTATATTAATATTTACCCTCTCAGCTACTGTTTATTATAAATTGGATACTATTTTGATTTGATTGGGTCACTGTTTAAATGAACTGTCTATTTCCTGCAATCTACCTGTAGCACTAAGAGTTTTTTAATCCCAAAAAGCTTCTCTCCTGTTCCCACTTCCTGTCCTTAGACTGATTTCTAAAAAGGAGCAGAAATGTAACTTTAGACAGTATTTGAAATCTATTTAAGAGGCAACATTAAATTAGTTTGACCAATTTTAATATTCTCCCTTAATAACAGTTTTATTTTACATTAATTAATTAATTACTCATAGGGTAAAGTCAGATTGAGTGGGACATCAGGTTGACTAAGACACAAGCTTATCTGTTATATAAAAATATTTTATTGGCCAATCACAACAATTGTCACTGTTTTATTGCTGAATGTCTACTGGATATGAAACAAGGATTGTGATTGGTCAAGTTGACCTCTGGAACTATGTTGTAGAATAACTCTGTTCATTATATTATAGCAATATATTTTAGCTTTTTAACACATTATACTGTCAGTGTCTTTATAAATGACTTTTAATGAATTGAATGAAATATACATTATACATTTATGAAAATTTGATTTTTAGCACTGTCCCACTTTACCTGATTTCAGCCTACCTTTACTATCATTTAACAACAACTACTGTTTTCTAAATTCTTATCTAGTTAATTCATTATACTAATACTTAATAATGTCTACACTCCACCTAACCTCATGAACAAACACCCAACCAGGAGCCATACAAAACCCAGTAACCACCGCGCTATCTCAACCAGTACTCAACGCTCACTCACCTAGCCCACGTACTGCAATGCCACAAATATTTAAACATAATCATTTTACACCCAGCTACACTGAACAGGCCATTCCCCCCTTGTGCTCGTACCCGCAAGCACACAAAGTACAAAACTATCTCGAGCGTCTACAGCACAGACCAGACAGGTGCACGCTTAAGCACTAATTTAAGACCACAACCACGCAGCCACTGGTCTCTGAACGGCTCCTGACCAGACTCACTACTCCTGTCTCCTGCTTCGCAGGTTTATCTTATGTTTATGTTGCGCAACTCACAGGTTCTATCTCTTGGAGCTCCCTTCGTTTCTAAAAACACTAATAGAAATACATATAGTATTTTCTAGGGTTACATTCTAGATCTGTTTTTTCTTTTATTTTTATTTTTTTAATATGTGTATGTAGGGCCTGTATTTTTATATAAACTTAATTAAAAGTTGTTTATTTTTATATTTTTATATAAAACCTGCTTTCTTTATTCCTCTTGTGACAAAAGCATAAACACGCAAATAAATAAATTTACTATAAAACCTGCTTTCCCCTTTTTCTCACGTGCAAAAGCATAAAACACGGAAATAAATTTCTAAAAAAACCTGCTTTCCCCTTTTTCTCACGTGCAAAAGCATAAAACACGGAAATAAATTTCTAAAAAAAACCTGCTTTCCCCTTTTTCTCACGTGCAAAAGCATAAAACACGGAAATAAATTTCTAAAAAAAACCTGCTTTCCCCTTTTTCTCACGTGCAAAAGCATAAAACACGGCTTTAACTAATTTACATAATTTAAAATTATCACTTAATATTACACAAAGTCCCCAAAAATTCACCACATTTTAAATTTAGCATTAAGTCAATTGACAGGATTTTTAGAACAAAAGGCTACTGTCATACCGTATCGTTTCTGGAGCGCTCGTCTGTGATGTCTTCTCAGGGAGTTTGCGGAGAGACGATAAGAGATGATAAGGCCTGACTTCCACGATTACGTATCACTGATCACGTCGGGGTCACCATCTGTAAGCTTCTGGTTCTTTAAGACACCTCAGAACAAAAACGTAGAAGGCGTGGAGCAGTTTCAAAAAGATCTTTATTCGGGCTACAACAGGATACAGGCCTTTATGGTGGGTCTTCCCTCCTCGTCTCTGAAGGGCTTCCTTCTGCGAGACCTCTTTTATAGTTAAACTCAAACATTATCCCACCTGTTGATGTATGCAGCTGCTATTCTATCCTTGTTGTTTATGTATAGATCCCATATGTTAAGCTTCTAGCTCACCATATAAGGTAACACACAAGTCTTTACAGAGCCATCTCACTTCTTTAAATATCCCACTTCAAGGGTCACAAGGTCAACAGGTTAAACTCCATTTGTCATAGGGTCCATATGTTCAAGTTAAAACAGAATCAAAGCACCTATGTGTTTCCTTCAATCATTCCTTAATATTAACACAAGAAAAGAATTCACAGTTAGGAGAAAATAGTTCACAATGTGTACTCTTAATCTTTATGTGTACTCTTAATCTTTATGTGTACTCTTAATCTGTATGTGTACTCTTAATCTTTATGTGTACTCTTAATCTGTATGTGTACTCTTAATCTTTATGTGTACTCTTAATCTGTATGTGTACTCTTAATCTTTATGTGTACTCTTAATCTTTATGTGTACTCTTAATCTGTATGTGTACTCTTAATCTTTATGTGTACTCTTAATCTTTATGTGTACTCTTAATCTTTATGTGTACTCTTAATCTGTATGTGTACTCTTAATCTGTATGTGTACTCTTAATCTTTATGTGTACTCTTAATCTGTATGTGTACTCTTAATCTGTATGTGTACTCTTAATCTGTATGTGTACTCTTAATCTTTATGTGTACTCTTAATCTGTATGTGTACTCTTAATCTTTATGTGTACTCTTAATCTGTATGTGTACTCTTAATCTGTATGTGTACTCTTAATCTGTATGTGTACTCTTAATCTGTATGTGTACTCTTAATCTGTATGTGTACTCTTAATCTGTATGTGTACTCTTAATCTGTATGTGTACTCTTAATCTGTATGTGTACTCTTAATCTTTATGTGTACTCTTAATCTGTATGTGTACTCTTAATCTTTATGTGTACTCTTAATCTGTATGTGTACTCTTAATCTGTATGTGTACTCTTAATCTGTATGTGTACTCTTAATCTGTATGTGTACTCTTAATCTGTATGTGTACTCTTAATCTTTATGTGTACTCTTAATCTGTATGTGTACTCTTAATCTTTATGTGTACTCTTAATCTGTATGTGTACTCTTAACCTTTATGTGTACTCTTAATCTGTATGTGTACTCTTAATCTTTATGTGTACTCTTAATCTGTATGTGTACTCTTAATCTGTATGTGTACTCTTAACCTTTATGTGTACTCTTAATCTTTATGTGTACTCTTAATCTTTATGTGTACTCTTAATCTGTATGTGTACTCTTAATCTTTATGTGTACTCTTAATCTTTATGTGTACTCTTAATCTGTATGTGTACTCTTAATCTTTATGTGTACTCTTAATCTGTATGTGTACTCTTAACCTTTATGTGTACTCTTAATCTGTATGTGTACTCTTAATCTTTATGTGTACTCTTAATCTTTATGTGTACTCTTAATCTGTATGTGTACTCTTAATCTTTATGTGTACTCTTAATCTGTATGTGTACTCTTAATCTTTATGTGTACTCTTAATCTGTATGTGTACTCTTAATCTTTATGTGTACTCTTAATCTGTATGTGTACTCTTAATCTGTATGTGTACTCTTAATCTGTATGTGTACTCTTAATCTGTATGTGTACTCTTAATCTGTATGTGTACTCTTAATCTGTATGTGTACTCTTAATCTGTATGTGTACTCTTAATCTGTATGTGTACTCTTAATCTGTATGTGTACTCTTAATCTGTATGTGTACTCTTAATCTTTATGTGTACTCTTAATCTTTATGTGTACTCTTAATCTGTATGTGTACTCTTAATCTTTATGTGTACTCTTAATCTTTATGTGTACTCTTAATCTGTATGTGTACTCTTAATCTGTATGTGTACTCTTAATCTGTATGTGTACTCTTAATCTTTATGTGTACTCTTAATCTGTATGTGTACTCTTAATCTGTATGTGTACTCTTAATCTGTATGTGTACTCTTAACCTGTATGTGTACTCTTAATCTTTATGTGTACTCTTAATCTTTATGTGTACTCTTAATCTTTATGTGTACTCTTAATCTTTATGTGTACTCTTAATCTTTATGTGTACTCTTAATCTTTATGTGTACTCTTAATCTGTATGTGTACTCTTAATCTTTATGTGTACTCTTAATCTTTATGTGTACTCTTAATCTGTATGTGTACTCTTAATCTTTATGTGTACTCTTAATCTGTATGTGTACTCTTAATCTTTATGTGTACTCTTAATCTGTATGTGTACTCTTAATCTTTATGTGTACTCTTAATCTTTATGTGTACTCTTAATCTTTATGTGTACTCTTAATCTTTATGTGTACTCTTAATCTTTATGTGTACTCTTAATCTTTATGTGTACTCTTAATCTGTATGTGTACTCTTAATCTGTATGTGTACTCTTAATCTGTATGTGTACTCTTAACCTTTATGTGTACTCTTAACCTTTATGTGTACTCTTAATCTTTATGTGTACTCTTAATCTTTATGTGTACTCTTAATCTTTATGTGTACTCTTAATCTGTATGTGTACTCTTAATCTTTATGTGTACTCTTAATCTGTATGTGTACTCTTAATCTTTATGTGTACTCTTAATCTGTATGTGTACTCTTAATCTTTATGTGTACTCTTAATCTTTATGTGTACTCTTAATCTGTATGTGTACTCTTAATCTTTATGTGTACTCTTAATCTTTATGTGTACTCTTAATCTTTATGTGTACTCTTAATCTGTATGTGTACTCTTAATCTTTATGTGTACTCTTAATCTTTATGTGTACTCTTAATCTGTATGTGTACTCTTAATCTTTATGTGTACTCTTAATCTGTATGTGTACTCTTAATCTTTATGTGTACTCTTAATCTGTATGTGTACTCTTAATCTTTATGTGTACTCTTAATCTGTATGTGTACTCTTAATCTGTATGTGTACTCTTAATCTTTATGTGTACTCTTAATCTTTATGTGTACTCTTAATCTTTATGTGTACTCTTAATCTGTATGTGTACTCTTAATCTGTATGTGTACTCTTAATCTTTATGTGTACTCTTAATCTTTATGTGTACTCTTAATCTTTATGTGTACTCTTAATCTTTATGTGTACTCTTAATCTGTATGTGTACTCTTAATCTTTATGTGTACTCTTAATCTGTATGTGTACTCTTAATCTTTATGTGTACTCTTAATCTTTATGTGTACTCTTAATCTTTATGTGTACTCTTAATCTTTATGTGTACTCTTAATCTGTATGTGTACTCTTAATCTTTATGTGTACTCTTAATCTTTATGTGTACTCTTAATCTTTATGTGTACTCTTAATCTGTATGTGTACTCTTAATCTGTATGTGTACTCTTAATCTTTATGTGTACTCTTAATCTTTATGTGTACTCTTAATCTGTATGTGTACTCTTAATCTTTATGTGTACTCTTAATCTTTATGTGTACTCTTAATCTTTATGTGTACTCTTAATCTGTATGTGTACTCTTAATCTGTATGTGTACTCTTAATCTTTATGTGTACTCTTAATCTGTATGTGTACTCTTAATCTTTATGTGTACTCTTAATCTGTATGTGTACTCTTAATCTGTATGTGTACTCTTAATCTGTATGTGTACTCTTAATCTGTATGTGTACTCTTAATCTGTATGTGTACTCTTAATCTGTATGTGTACTCTTAATCTTTATGTGTACTCTTAATCTTTATGTGTATTCTTAACTTGCTTAGTTTAATATTACACAATATATTAGGAAAGTCTGATCTTGAAGCGAATGGGGAAATGAATGGTTTTGCAGACAAGGGCAGGAGGTCTGTACCTGATTTCTCCTGTTCTCAACTCAAATAAGGCGAGAAACAACTTAAAACGTATTTTATTTAACAAAAGAAGAATTATAGCTAAATGATTATTTAAGGAAACTTTAAAGATTCCATAAACATGACCCATGTGTGTCTCCAATCAAATACTGACTTTGACGGATAACAATCGTAATGTGAAGGACAAAAACACTGGACAAGACGTCACATTTATTAATGTAATAATTTGATGTTTTGTTTCAAGATGATTATCCAATCAGAACGCTGAACGAGCTTCATACGAGTTGCTTGTTTGGGCCATTTACGATGTTGAAATCCAGTTGGTTTAAACCAAACCTGACCTCTGAAGTACTGCGTGAGGAAGAGTGAGTGAGAGATACTTTTCTGAGGGAGATTCAGGTTTTTACACTGCTCTTCTCAGTGGCCTTTGTGTCTCAGTCAAAGGTCAACAGGTTAACAGGAGGACTGGTCAGGGAGGGTCAGCAGACACTGTGGAAGAGCCAAAAAGAACACATCAGGAAAGGCCTCGCTCTTACTCCTCTCTGGGATTTCAGTTGGAGATGAAATAGTTCATTCCACAACATATTTCCTTTGGATGGTCTTTGAGTATTTCTTCTTCAAGGTTCTTCTGCCACATCTGATATAAAAAGCCTGTAGCATCTCAAATGTCCATAGCTAGCTCCTTAGCTAGCCTCTTACACAGTCTCCATGGATACAGGAAAAACAAACTCAAGCTCATTTCACACAGTCCATCAGTCCCTCACCTGTGTCCTTTGAACTGCACATGCTGCACTTCTGAACTGATTCAAATCCACTGATATGACGTGATACGCTGAGCTCAAAAATACACTAATTTCCCAAGAAACACATTTTTTCTGACAGTTGAAACATGATTCCAACAAAATGCAGTTGTGTCATTTCATAATATCTGTGACAGCGGAGTTTTGGCTCAGTGTACTATATCGTTGCTGGTTAACAGTTACAGAGTTCCCAGTGTTTTGCAACCAAGTAAAATTTTAAATATTAATGTTTTTACATATAAGGATCTGAAGTGTGTTTAGTAAAATAAATAACCCAACCCATCATAGGCGCTTTAACTAAAATGCTCTGAATGATATTGGATTGAGAGCCATTTTGGAGCGATTTAAGAGCCAGAAGAGCTCTTCACTGGGAGCCGATGGAAAAGAACCGATACTCTGATTACACTTATTCTATGGGCAGATGCTTTTCTAATTTGAACCTTTATTTTTCTCCGTTGAAAATGCACCAAACAGTTCAATAAAAGTCATCTATATTTAAGCAGCTATTGCGTTATTGCAGTGCCATGGTGGTCAGAGAGGACAAGGGTCAGGAGACAGGGTCTGGCGGTCAGGGGAAAGAGGGGCTGTAGGTCTCCACTGTAGGTCAAACAGTCTAAGCTAATTCCACACAGTGTATTCTGAAAACACATGGGGCAAAAGGACAAATGAACGAAATTCTGTATCACTGACCTCACTTCACCAGAACACAGAGCTCACTCTGAAGTTTACACACCTTTACCTATACCTAATACCCCCTCTTTAAGGAAGAATGAATACATATTGAAATGTTTAATGAAGTGTTTAGTTTCCATTTTTAGAGAACGTTGCTGTCAGATGCATATGTCCTCTGCCCTCATAATCTTATGTATAAAAAGTGCAGCTGTCTCGTCCTAAATGTCATTGTCGATATAAAAGGCACTTCACTGTTTAAAGCTGGCTAAGGAAACTGCACTGTGATTCTGAGTGGACTGTTGGTCTGATTATGGAAATCGTAAAGAGGAAAAGTTTGCTCTTTGCTCTTAATTCGAAACGTCAGCTGTTTTGCACTAAGGAAGAAACATAATAGTCCAGACAGACTGATGCAATTACCATCTCCACAAATGCATTGAATATAGGAAAGGCACATTTATTTGCATAGCAAAGTTCGCACACAAAGTAATTCAAAGTGCTTTATAGAATAAGAAATACATTAAAATCACAATACAAACAAATCAAAACATAAATAATCATCATAAAATTAAAAAGAGAGAGATGTTATGCTGTTGAGAGAGAAGAGTGCAGAATGAGAAATGAAAACCTCATTCGCAGATGGACAGAACTGTTTTGAGCCGAGTCAGAGTAGAGTCTGTCTCACATGTTCAGACTGTTCCAGGTTTTAGCTGCATGAGTCTGAAACTCTGACTCCCCGAGTTCAGTCCTGACTCTGGGACCAGCAGGAGGCCGGTCCCTGAGCTCCTCAGATGCAGATGGTTCATGAGGCACTAACATGTCACAGATGGACTTTGGTGCTTGGCCATGGAGAGACTTGTGCAGGAGCAGAGGTGCTTTAAAGTCTTTGAGCCACAGGGGGCAGTGCAGAGACCTGACCACAGGGGGCAGTGCAGAGACCTGACCACAGGGGGCAGTGCAGAGACCTGAGCACAACACACATACTCATACTTCCTGTTGGAGGCAGAACCCGAGCTGCTGTGTTCTGGATGTTCTGCAGCTCTCACAGCTTGTTTGGAGAGGTCAATGAGAGGCCGTTACAGGATCTAACTTACTGGAGACAAACGTATGGATAAGTCTCTCCAGACAGTAGACAGAATACTTGTGATTTTTAGTACTTTTCCTCGGCTAAGCCATTGCATCTCTGTGTGATATAGAACGTCTGTATTCTGAACCTAACTCCTCCAGCAAAGACTTGAACTGGTGGTGATTCAAATCTTTTGCTCTTGTGAAGTTAAGTACTGGTGGATTATGCAGTGGTAAACTGTAAACTCACCTGGATGGTTCTCCCGCATCTTCCCCCAAATCCTGCCCACCAATCCACTCTTTTTTACCACACGGCACATCGTGAGCGCACCATCTGCTGTCAGTCCCACAAGTTTATCCCAAGACAGCCTCATTTCATTGAGACATTTGCTCACCTCCTCAGAGATTTCTTTTCCTGTGGTTGTACCATGCATGGATTTTAATCCTAAAAATTCCTCTGTAATGGAAAGTTTCGAGTTCGCTTCACGGATGAAGAGTGATAACTGGGCAGTCTCTCTCGTCTACAGCGAGTGTGCCATTCAATCTTTCCCCTTCTCCTTCAGCTTTTGTTGTAGATTGGTGGCAAGCTCACAAGAACTCTCAGCCATGGTGTTTCTGCTCAGGTTCACATTTAAAAACACTTGCTTTTTATCTGGGTAAACAACATCGCAAACTTTGACCATCTCTCCCTGATTAAAGGGCCGGGCTGATTTGGCGATCTCTGCTGCCACAGTAAAACTAGCTTTTGCTGCAGCCTCACTTTGGGCTATTGCTTTGGTGAACATAGTTTGCCATGAAACCAAACTTCTTTTCATCTCGTCCACCTTCTGGAGCTTTTGCTTCTCATTCTGATCCTGATACTTGTCGTGGTGTTTCATTTCATAGTGTCATCGTCTTTTACAATGATGATGAACTATGAGGAACATATAGTCTTCCTTCCACCTTCCTTGAAAGCTCCTGTTTTCTCTCTTTCGTCTGGCCATTTTTCAGAAGGATGGGATTAAATTAGAGTGAGGTGACAGGTTGCAGATGCTAATGAGTGTCAACAGGAGTGGTGGGGGCTATTAGCTAACTGACACATTTGCAAAGCATTTGGGGATTTGTAGTATTAGTGGTGCATACGCCAGCCCGTGCGGCAGCTGGCAGGTCAGCTCTAATACATATTTGATATGATCTCACAGGTCAAATATTATATCAAGGGCCAAATTTGTGTCTGAACATGTCATTTGGTTTAATTTTCATCTATTTTGACTAGTTCACATTTTAGTTCTGAAAAGAGTTGTGCCACCCAGGATACACTGATCACTGTAGTACCGCTCGATATCCTGTGTGATTTTCCTAAATATATCATTGACATTGATGTCTTCACGAATGGCCTGATGACTAAATTTAATATGAAGGGGGAAAAGGACGAGAGGCCTTTAGAGAAGACTCTTGTTTACAAAGCAGTACAAGGTAAGTCCATGTTGAAAAAGGAAAGAAACAGTGGTCATGGAATAAGTGTGGATGAACTGTGTTTCATTTGTAAAAAGTGCATAACTGGAGTTCAGAAGTCCATTTGCATTTGCATTAAATTGCATAATACATTATTTGTATAATTTTGATTAACATTATCAGTCCAAATCCCACTGGATTGTTTAGGCTTGATTTCTTGAAATATGGTTCCCTGGTCATGGAATCTGAATACAGCCTGTTCCACAAATGGAAAGTCACGGAATCTGATATTGTTTGTGTACAAAGTCAGGGAATATCATGGAATTTTGGTAATGCTGTGTTTTTGCCCCTTACATGTACTGATTGTGTTGCACTGGAATCATGGGACAATGGTGACTGATTGGTGTAAAATGCAGTTTTTTTGCTGTTGTTTTTAAGGCTCTGAATGCAGACTGTATATTGTACAGTTATTTATAGAGCTGGTCAAGGACCTGTGGATTAGTCACGGAAAAGTTGGTTTGAAGTTGAAGGTGGAGAACCTGATAATTGTCCTGCTTCATATGGCTCAGTAGCAGATTTGAACTGGAAATGCGTTACACCTTTGTATGTGTTTGTATGTCTTCATCTGCTGCTGACACCAAAATTAATTGCAACATTATGTGAAAGTCTGAAATGACTAATGACTAATAAAGGATTACTCAAATGTGTGAATGAAACAAAACACAACTCCAGGTCTGTTTTTGAGGAGGTAACAGCGGTTCTAACATGGAGTCCATTTGGGTAATATAGAACCTTTTAGTTATGAACATTCAAACCATTTTTAAGAAATAATTTTGAATCAGTTTCCTTCACTTTTGAGTACTTGGTATCACATTGAGACCAAAATGTGTGATATTACTGATGGCAGTTCCTTCCTGTATTTCATAAGCAGCTCTTACAGCACATGTGTCAAACATGCGGCCCGGGGGCCAGATCCGGCCCTCCAGGACCTTTAATCTGGCCCTCGGCTGATTTTTCTATTAAAATACTTAAAATTTTCAGATTTTTCTGCACCGTTTAGCATAGCAGCGTCTCCGGCGTTTCTGTACGTTGCGACTCCCACCAGAGCAGCACAAATGAAGACTTTCCTCTTTCCAAACGCTCTTAAAGGACGATCGTTTTGACTGTCGACCGTGACCCTCATCAGCAAAATGTCAAAAAATGAGAAAAGCAGATGCTGAGTTCAGGATTTCCCAAGAAAAATAGTCTAATTCTTATTTGTTGACAGAGGTGAATGGGAAATCTGTGCTCAGTGTGTTTGGAACAAGTGGCGTTGCTCGAGGAATATAATCTTAAACACCACTACGAGACACGGAGAAAAATACAATAACTTGAAGAGAGAACTGAGTTTTCTGATCCGGCCCTTTTGGGATCAGAGTAGGCTGCATACGGCCCCCGGACCAAAATGAGTTTGACACCCCTGTCTTACAGGATCAAGAGGCATTCTAGGGAGTGTGGCATCTGTTACACTACTGTATTATACTTCATATACTGTTACTTTAACATGGACTTTCCCAGGATGATTATTTCCTTATCTTTGGGGCCTTCAGTTTGGGACCACCAGTTTGGCAAGCGGAACATGGTGTCAATTAATCATAATTGGGTAATAAATGGAGAAGTGTTCTGTGCAAAACATGTTTGAGAAATTCCAGATGTGTAGAGTGGGATGTCCTATAGAAGCTATAAATGTAACTCAAACACGTTCTTCTGGGTCTTTGTTGCATTGGGCTTCTAAGAGGATCCAGACTTAAACTGTCTGTTAATTGGCCGACTCGATTATCTGTAAAATAAAGATTTACATTTATTAGAGTTGTCGTTGAATCATTTCTTAAGCATCTGCCCTTCTGTGAAGCATCTGGGGAAAACACAGCTACTAGAGAAGGTGAACTCCTGGACTGAGGATCTAAACCACATTAAATGTGGCGTCACGAACAGGATCAGAAGTATCAATTAAATTAATGGTGCTCTGGAACGTGGGAATGTTTGGAAATGATTTAATGTTTGCTAAATTGCTAAATTTTGTGATATACAGTACTGTGTATGTTTTTGAGTTTTGCATTGTGTTTTGTTTGTATTAAGAAAAGGGAAAGAATTACAGTTGAGTAAAAGTAGTAAAAGAGTTTAAACTGGGAAAAGAAACTTGAGTAAAGAAATGTTAGAGCGTGTTTAAAGTCGCTCAGAAAAGACATTTTTTGAGTATGTTTAAAGTCACTTGGGAAAAAAAGGATAGTGAAAATAAGATTAAGGATTAAGTATAAGAAATGTTTTTTTTTTTGTTTTTTTTGGAAAACACAGCTGTGTTAAGGATGACGTCATTATGGGTTATGTTGAAAGTGTGACTTTAAACAAAAGTTGGGGACATATGTTTGTGGTCGTTGTTTGACTCCAGGGTCCGGAGGTCAGGCTGCTGTTTTTGTTTTGTATGTTTTGTGTTCTGTGTTTTTGTGATTTGCCACATGGTCTATCCCCCCACATGTGTGTTTCTCTCTCTCTCTCTCTCTCTTTCTGTTTTTCCCTTTCCTCCTTGTTTTACCCACCCTTTGCTCCTCCCCTCTCTGTCTCTCTCCCTCTTCTCCTTGCACTACCCGTCTCCGACTCCTCCTCCTCTTTGCCCCTTATCTCCCTTTCCCTTTCCTATACATTGTACCGTGTGGATGGGCGTAAGACCCACTGGACGGTAGAATGCGTTGTCGCCCCCTGTTGGTGAGTTGAGGTGGTTATTAGGTTGGGGGAGTATAGTTTAAAATGTTTGATAACTGATTTAAATATTAATAATTCATCTGATTGACTGGTGTTGGTACTTTGAACAGAGATCATTTGTTGGGGAAATTTGGATTATGTTATATAATTGGGATGGAGATGATTATATAAAATAGTGATCGATATATCCTGTGATACAGAGATTAAATAATTTGGATTTAAATAGGCACTTTTATAGGCTGTATATGCTGTATATTGATAGTATTTTTGTTTTTATTTATTACAGTCCTGTGGAAGCTGCGTCCAGCTCACACGGCAGGCGGTTCGTCCAGGCGCCAGGCGACAGCCCGAGCGACGTGAGCAGAACAGGCCTGGTCTGCTTTGGTTGGTTGAGGAGTTTTGTTACAGGCGAAGGTCATTACGCAAATAAATAATTACAAATGTATGGATATACACATAGATAAACTGTTGATGCATGAAAAAACAGTTTATGCTTAAATAAACAAACAATTTAATAAATACATATTTGAAAAAATAAATAAATAAAATCATTTTTAAAAAGGAGGGAATACAAGTTATTTTAGTAACCATTTGAGATTTTTTCATTTTGTTTTTGAAAATGGATTTGGCAATTCCTCAAAATACTCTTTTTTTTGTGAGTATTTTGAGAAATTGCCAGATCTGCTAAAATGCTGCCCCCGCGACCCAGCCGGATTAAGCCCGAGAAGATGGATGAAATTCCTCAAAATTAGCCCCGTTGGGGCAGTAAAGAAGAAGAATCTGTTAGTTAAAGATATCGATAAAGTATCGAAAAAATGGCATCGTCGGTGGGCTCATATTGATTTTCGTTGGCCGGTTGAAGAAACATTTTTGCTCGATGTTATTAATACTTTACGAGTTTTGATATCTACGTATAAGGCGAAGCAGAAAAAAGGCAGAAAAGGTCATAAACGTGCAGAAAAGAGAAGCCCTGAACTTGGCGTTTTACAATTGTTTAAAATTGAAGGACAGAGGATTTCAAAGAACAACCAAAGAAAGAAAGAAAGAGTGAAGGAGACTATCAAGACAGCAAACAAAGAAACGGAAAAGTTGATATTACAAATAAATGAACCATTTTCTCATGTGAAAACTCCACCAGATTATGAGAAGACAGTAAGCAATGATCCGTATCAACAGTTTCCAATAGTGAAAACTGAAGGAACCTATTCTCCGGTTGAGGACCCTTGAAACAATAAATCAGAAGGCATGAAGTGTTCAAACACCGGACTTTTATTTTCAGGAGGTTTAGGCCCTTACATTTGATTCTATGAGACGTGTCTCTGATCTCTCTCTCAACACCACCAGAGACGCCTCTATTTATTCGTACATTTCAGACAAGAATATTGATTCATGCACATTTAGGTAACACAAAGGTAAACACAGAAGTAGAACTGCTAGCGTCATCTGCAGTTTAGCGAGTTCAAAGGAATCAAAGTTCATTTCCTAGGTACAGCATGTATTAAAAACAAACCACAGGATCATTTCTTAATGCAGATTATATAGAGTAAAAGAATAATTCATAATAACCACACGAGATGATGATCTGCGAACAACAGAGGAGGGCCAAGCAGTAACTACAGTGGAACTATATATCCAAGCCTGCCAAAGAAGAAGAAGAAATTGACATTAAGAGGATTGGGTCGGAAATTCTAGAAAATGGAAATGAAAGAAGCTGAGCACAAGTGAGATGGAGGAGGCCATGGCTATGACCCCAAGGTCAAGAAGATGCTTGAGAGCGCAGGAAAGAAAGGAAGTAGAAAACAAAAGAAAGCAAGTGTTCGATTACTACAGACTGATGAAACAGACTCAGATGATGTTGAGCCAGAGGACGATGAGAAAGCAGGATATAGCTATTCATTGGCTTCTGCAACCAGACATCATGCAGAGGTACCAGAGAGTGAAAGTGAAATTGAAGTACCATCTCGTATGACTTTGAGGTCTCGAGCCAAATCTAGTGAAGATGGGAAAAAAATGCTCCCAATAGTGGCGAAGGGCCAAGATCTAGAATACCGACCTCTACAAAACACAGATCTTTCAGATATTCTAGAGAAGTTGCCTATAATCCAGGATGGAGAATATCCTTGGATATCAAAGCTGGAAGAGATTTTACTAGGGATTCAACCTGCTGTAGGTGACATTAAAAGGCTCCAAGCAGCTCTAATAGGAGTCGATGCCATGAACGAGATCTTAGAGCGAGCTGGATTGAATTGATATGTAAACACTGGAGTGAATGATGCAGAACCCTTCAGTGCTTGTCGAGGATGAATGTGGCGTGCTCTTGAAATGTTTCACAGAAGAAATTGCAGTATTGTCAAGAGAAAGTGTTGTACTTGGGACAAGCTATATCTAAAGGTCAAAGAAGCATTGCTGACAGTCATTTGGAAGCCATTCGAAAGGCCCTGAAACCAAGAACAGTTAGAGAGATGATGACGTTTCTGGGAATCGCCGGCTATTCATCTGCATGGATTGAGGACTATGCTAGTCTCACAGGACCATTAAGAACTATGACCAAAGAGACAGGTAACACACAGTTACATGGGAATTTAACGTGGACTCATGATGGACTTGTTTCATTTGAAACTGTAAAACAGAGACTTCAAGAAGCGCCAGCATTGGCACTTCTGGATTATTCTAAAAACTTTTTCCTATATGTGTCTACCTCTACGGGGGGCAAATATGCATGTGCGGCTCTCTGTCAGCCAACAGGGACAGGGGTAAAACCCCAGCCAATCACTTACTATTCCACCGCTTTTTCAGAGTTAGGTCTTCAGATCTGCTATAGAGCGATGGTGGGGGTTCAGTTAATGTATGAGAAGGCCTCAGCTATTACAATGGGTTATCCTGTAACAATCCTTACCCATCATAGCCTGAGAAATCTTTTGAACTATGGTAAAAATACGTTGACTATGTCTAGACTCAGAGTCTATCATAGACTTCTAGAACAGGAAGATGTTACCTTGATGACATGTTCTAATGTAAACCCCGCAGAAACCTTACCTACATCAGAAGATGGGGAACCACATGATTGCATCCAAGAAGTAGAAAGATATGCTAAATTGAGATCAGATTTACAGGCCCTCCCTTTGAGAGAGCCTGAGCTAGAGTTTTGGACTGATGGATCCTGTTATCGGATAGGAGACCATCTGAGAGCAGGATATGTAGTGGTGAGAGCCAAGGGAGATGATTTTGAGGTGGTAAAGTCTAAAATTGTACCACAACCTGCCTCAGCTCAGTTGGCTGAACTTGTAGGTTTGACCGAAGTATGTTTGCTGGGAGAGGGAAAGCGTGTAACAATCTATATTGATTCTGCTTATGCACATAATGTTCAAATAATGAAGCTGTTAGAAGCTGTGATGAAACTTACAGAAATAGTCATAGCTAATTATGCAGCACATAAAATAGATGCGTCTAGAGTGACCCGAGGTAACAAAGCGGCTGATGAAGCAGCTAAAGTAGTGACTGGAGCAAACAAAATGGGTAAAATCTTTTTGGTCACTCATAAAGTAGATTTGGAAGATAAGGTTACTCTTAGAGACGTGATTTCAATGCAAGAGGTTGCATCCGCATTGGATAAGCAGCTCTGGCAAGATCGAGGTGCTGTGCAGGACTGTACTGGGTTGTGGCGGAACCATGAGGGACTGATGGTGGCACCTCCAGACCTATTAGGTCTGATGATTCAGGAGGCACATGGTATGGCTCATGTATCAAGAGGTGAGGAGAAGAGAAAAATCACAAAGGAATATGGATTTTGGGCTCCCTATTTATTGGAACAAATTGACTATTATATCAGTAAGTGTGTCATTTGTTTGAAAAACAATATTCGAAGGGGAGTATCAGTCTCTCCTGGCTATATCCCAACTCCAACAGGTCCTATGAAGGAATTGGTAATTGATTTTGTTGACATGATTAGACCAGTAGGAGGTAAACGGTACATGTTAGTAGTCGTTGACAGATTTTCAAGGTGGACAGAAGCCTGTCCAACTAAGAGAAAAGATGCTCACTCGGTTGCCAATTTTTTGTGTCGAGAAGTTGTCACTCGATGGGGGCTTTCCGATAGGATTTCATCAGACAATGGCAAGGAATTTGTGGATAAAAGTGTGTTTAATTTAGCAAAAAATTTGGAATTAAACAGCGTTTCGGATCAGTTTACCATCCGCAAAGTCAAGGTATTTGCAAAAGAATGAATGGAGTTTTGAAAAATCGTATTATCAAAATCTGTCAGCATACAGGTTTAAACTGGGTTACAGCTCTTCCATTGGCTTTAATGGCCTGTCGATCTAGTGAATTGCGTGATTTGCATGTAACACCACATGAATTACTTACGGGAAGGCGGATGCCTACTCCACGTTTGCGTACTAGTGGCAAGGGCCCAAATCTGACACTGTTAGACAGTGAAATGCGAGCTTATGTGAAATATATGTCTGAATTACATAAGAAACTATCTACATATGTTTCAGATAAGCAAAATCAGGAGGAAAAACAGGAGGAAGAGCAAAGAAAAGAAATAGTGCAGCCTGGAGACCAGGTGTTTGTGAAGGTTTTTAGGAGGAAATGGTATAACGAGCGCCGTGAAGAACCATTTGAAGTTGTACGTAGTACAGGGACAGCAGTTCAGGTTTGCGGGTCGCCTACGTGGTATCATTTGTCGCACTGTGTCAAGGTTCCAAAGGAGGACCTACGCTCTCAGAGCCAAAATGAGGATGGCCAGAGAGAGCCAAAAGGAGCAGAAGTGTAAACAGAAGAGACTGATCAGACTTTGGATAATTCTGATGATTCTTTGCATATGGCTGAGACACTCAATGGGGATACCTCAGTCAATGGAGGACATTTCGAAGACGTTGACTTACGATATGCCCCAGGAACAACTGAACCGGACCGAGGAAATGATGGATCAGAAATCTGTGATGCCACTCCAGATGGACCCAAAGAGCCGCTTAGATCAGGTCCGAGGAGAACAACACGGAGACGACCTAGTCGATACAGAGACTAAGGTGGAAGTAGTTTTGGGAAAAGCAGCTTTGCTTCCGTGCCCTTGTACTGCTGAGAATACTAATGATGAACGTTTTCGACCAAGATGGGAGATCAGTTTGGGAAAACATTGGACCTCTCAAGGACAATTGGGATAAAGAAGTATATGTTGTTGAATGACAAGAGGAGATTGAAGATTGCCGGAAATTGTGGTCTTTATTTACACCAATTGCAAGAAAATGACCACGGATGGTATAAATGTCTGTATCCTGATCCACAGTTGGTAGAGAAAAAGGAGCGTGGTGAATGGTTGGGTTCAATTTTTAGGACAAAGATTGTAATCTTTATGGTAGTGGATTCAGCTGAAACATACCAGCAGGAGTTAGTGATGAGTCACTAGGAGTGGTCACGTCTAGGCCAGCAGTAGAGGTAGCAGACCAGAAGCCTGGAGTTCCAGCCTCAGAGACTGAGGTTAAGTTAGAAAAAACCAGTCAGCCCGCAGTCTACTCATTTGTTTGATTCTGTTTTGGTAGTTCGGGAATCGGTTGGTACATCGGTATTTCTCAAGTGTTGGTGTTCCAATTGGACTCAGGGAGATACATTTGAATGGGTTAATAATATGGGTGAAAGTTTGGTATTGTCAGGACCTGAGGCAGGGAGGTCTGCCCAGGACCCGAGGAAATATGTTTTATATAATGACCTAAAAATAGCCCCTGTGGTAGGTAGTAAGATATGTTTCACAGGAAGATCAAGGTGATTATATCTGCAAACATTTTCAGAGAAGGCATACATTTATGCCAGAGAATAGACGTTGGATACCTGGGTATAAAACACATAAAATAACTTTACTTGTGAACGAGGAGGTTTCTGATCTGTTATCTGCCCCAGGGCGGTTGTCTATAAATACCGATCAGGTTACTGTAAAGGCGATACTGGTTTGGGCCAAGAGGTGACGACTCAGAAATCAGATAATGTTACAACTAGCCTGAAGAAAACAGAAACACTGATCCCAATTACAAAGATTACATCAACCACTGTAACTATAGCAACACCAGCTATCACAAAAACAGAAACAACACCAACTACAATACCAACTACAACACCTACGAAAACTAGTACAACAACTAGAATAACCATCACACCTAAACCTCCATTAGCAATTATATTTAATATAACAACTACTAGGTCTACTGCACCGATGACAACGACAATGACTACACCTGCAACAACTTCAGCAATGGTATTGAATGAAACTACTACTTCCTTAACAATAACAACTGCTACGACTAAGGCTATTATATCGATTTCAGCGACTACAACAAATAGGACTACATTTGCTACTACGACAGCAGTTACAACAGAGCAAAGTAGTTATGACATCAGGTACTAAAAGCCTAGATAATAAGTTGAACTCTACTGAGATTACTGCAGCATTTACATCGAAGGGTGTGACTTCAGAAGGGATCACTATGGGGACTATAACTGCAGTAGTGAAGTCATCTCTGAATGTTTCTACTAATACAGTACAATGACATTACAGTATTCATTTTTAAGTATGATATCTGACCTCTGTTTCAACAGTGGTATCGTATGCTAAATCTGTTTGGACAGACTCATCGCATGTCAAGTCTATCTTGTCATTTTTGTGTAAGGGGGGATCAGTTAATGCAACTGAGGAACTTAGGAATGTGAGTAGTGCTATTAATACTTCAACTACCGTTGTTATGGCTGAAACATCATTTGATATGGAGACTGACGACTCGATAGCAGCTGATATTGAGTTAGCTGAAGAGTATGATTGGACTGAAATGGATGAAACCCCGGTAGAGATGTCAGAAAAAATATCGTGCATTGGGTAAGAGAGAAGCCAAGTGGAAAGCATTTGGGTTTGATTCTTCTGTAGTACATATAGCGGATACTTTCGCTAGCAAGAACCTTTGGTTCCAGCAGTTAACTCATGCTGTAAGAGCAACTGCTAATGAGGATGAACCGTGTGTGGTTAGAATTCCGTCACAAAGCATCTGGCAATCGATAATGGAAACTATACCTCAGCCTTTGGGTCTTAAATGTCAAGATATGATTATGTCTTGGTTGTACTTCAATCAGGAGGTACATACAAAAGGTTGGTTATTTGGGATTTCATATCATCTGTATCGGCCTTTAGGAGATTGTACTTGGTTCAGTGCTCTCCCATACATCAACACATTGGACAAACAGGGGAAGCTAACTATACCTGAATCAATGGAAGTTCAGTTGACTGGAGAGGCTTGCTATACTTTGATTCCTGATCGCTCTGATAGTATGACGAGTGTGATTGATGCTCTGAAGGAGATTAGAGATGTGTTTGGACCGTCAGAAGGCTCAGGGTGGTCAGCTAATGACTGGTTACGTGATAAATTTGGGGCATTTGGAGCTAGAATCATTTGGGCATTGATGGGAGTGTTGGCGGCATTAGCTGTTAGGTTTTGTTTCTGTACTGTATTGTTAACATTCGCGAAGGCTATGATATTACGATGGGTTGGTATTGTTATGCCATCAGATGAAACTCAGATGCCACTGATACAGGACTATCACTTGCATGCTTGTGAGGAAGGAGAAATTTCTGATCTGTATTAGGGAAATTTCAGTGCAAAAGGGGGGACTAGGACTATTTTTCTATTTTTATGTTTAATTTTCCAACTTACATTTCATATTATGTATATTTTATTTTTATTTTATCTTATATTATCTTTACATTTATCATATTTTATTATTATATTTACTTTTTATACTTATATTAGCATTTACATACATTCACACATTTATATTTCACAATTTATGTTCTATGATTTGTTTTTAAGTGTTTGATTGTATTTGGCAACAAGATACTCGTATGGTGTTTTTGTTTTTCCAGGATATCACTGTGGAGAGGTGTGAAATGGACAGTGGAATGGACTAAATGGACTGGAGCTGATCAAAGCTTGATGGACAGTGGAGTTGATGCTTTGGAGCTGGAGGAGCTCACATCTGGACTTTAAAAAGTGAATAACTGAATGGTGCCATCTGTACACGGACAGCGCGGTCTATTAAAGTAGACCTAAACTTTTAACCATGTTATAGCTCATTTCCTTCTCTCATTTACCTGTGCAAAGTTGCATTTGGAGTGATTTGCGCATGTTTGAGTCATCTTTAATCACTTCTCTTCAAGATACCATACTGCCAGTCAATACCCGTGTTCACCGCCACCAGCCTAAGCCCACTGCTCCCTACCAACTTCTACAATTTTTATTTCTCAGTGATGCCTGCAGCATTTGGCAGCATTGTGTAGTCATTTTGGTACAAATAAAAAAAAAATGAAAAAAAATCACCTGCTCTGTCTGTGTGTGCAGATATACAGGGGAGTTGCTATTGGTGGTGATATGTCACATAGTTGATACATATCACCATATCATGATATGTAGGCGTGGCCTTGCATGGACCCAGCTTTAATAAACCAAATATTTAGTTTTAAATGCTGCTTTCTCACTATAACACTGTTCACTATTTGTGGCCTCGCTGTTTCATGTTTTGTTTGGTGCAATTTTGCATGCTTTTTTTTCACAGTGTATGAATGTGCATTGTGTTCTAACCCCTGATTGCTGCTCCTCAGTTTAGATCGCGGAGCCTGTTTGAGAAAAGTGTATAGTGTGCTGAGGGGTTTTACAACCTTAAAACATCCAATAATTGTAAAAAATAAAGCTGACTAGTTTGCTGATTTTGCCTATTGCGGGTTATTTTTAGAACGTAACCCCTGCGATAAACGAGAGACCCCTGTATGCATGTTTCATTTGAGTGTGTATCATTTCATTAAATCAACCCAGTGGTACAGCGGGCGTGACCAATGTAGCGATAAGAGCCATGGACTCACATGGCCTGTTCTCACTGCTTTCCTTTAGGGCGTACAAAGAAAAGTAAATCCATATCTCCACTTCAGACAAGGCAAAAAGGAAACCACAGAAGAATGTTTGTATTTTCTTTAGACAGCACCCCAGGCCCTGGGACAGGTGAATGTTGTTTAGATGACTTTAAAATGTGTAATAGATTAACTGAGTCACGTTCCTCTGCCACTTTAAATGGGTCTGTTTTTTTTCTCTTTGTGTAACTTTTCTTGTTTGGTGTTGGCCAATGGTCATGTAACCGGCAGCTGTGAGGGGGCGGTGTCTGTTGTTTAAAAACCCTGTGGACTTCCTCCCTCTCTCATCCTGTTGTCTTTGCCCAGGTCAGTAGGAAGCAGCTCACACATTGCACTTATAATACTCATTGTAAATGTTAAGGGGAGGCTAATGTTGTGGGTTTCATTTGTTGTTTTAACTGAATGTCTGTTACTCTTTCACACCCTGTTGTCTCTCTGTCCAGATGATGTCTCGGGCAGTCTTAAGACTCGTTGGCCACTCTGTGGGTGAGACTGGGGCACACTGGGGCCATGGAGCCACACTAGCCCGCCAAACACCTGTACCTCTGAAAAAGCTCTTAAAAACCTTTTAACAAACCTTTTTAACCAAGTCCCTCACCCCTGGACATGTCTATTCCCCATTTATACTGAAACAGATTTGGGGTGATTATAAATAAAACCCTTAAAGCTAAACTCTGCTGTCCACAGTTCTCTGGTGATCCACAGTACCTGCTGTGCGGAGCGGTGGAGCATTTAGGGGGTGTTACAGGTACATTAGAGCATAATGACCCAGGGGTGTCGTCGATTACAACTATAGAATAACGCATGCTCCAGCACAAAATATGATCTTTAAACATTATGGTTCCTTCCATACCTCAGGTTGCGGGTATGAGGGCCCGGGTCGCCCGGGTCTTTCTGTGTGGAGTTTGCATGTTCTCCCCATGTCTGGATGGGTTTCCTCTGGGCTCCGGTTTCCTCCATCAACTCAAAACATGCAGCACCTGAACTAACATCAAGGACCATAATGTCCACCCTCCTGTGGGCTCCACTCACAGAGGGGGTCATAGGGGGTCAGGTGATATGAGGATTGGGCAGCAAACTGCCCCCGCGACTCAGCCAGACAAAGTGGAAGAAGATGAATGGATGGAATAATAAACAGTCCTTTTCTGTTTGACCTATGACATTGCAGTTGTTCTATGTAGTTTATGTGCATTGCAGCTTTTATGTTAAAGTTTTCTGAACCAGGACTGAACCATCAGGTGGCTATTTTAACCTTGGCTTTCTTTGCAGATGTGCTGGGCTCATGTGAGCAGTGAGCGTGAGAGTTTATTTCTGACACTCCAGCTACTCCATTTCAACTGATTTCACTTGATACAATCACAGTCTCCACTTAATGAAGTGACTTTTATACAATATCATGTCATTTTCAACACAACATATTCTTGTGCCCATGTGAGAGAGGGTGAAAGGGTTCTTTCTGACAGTAAAAAAGATCATGAGTGATGTGTGGTCTATAGATGTGTAAAAGATTTTCAAAAAGTAGTCAAACACTATGTGCTCAGTTGGAGGTAGGTGTCGTTCTTTGTAAGGAAAACAGCTCTGGCTTTTTATTCGATATCAATTACATCACAAAACGTAGAAAACGTTTGGAAACATTCAGATGACGACTTCCGGTGGGCTCTGTACCGACCCAGTGGGGGAGCGATTCCAACTCCAACAGGTAAATGCTGCCATTGTGTCCTTGGGCAAGACACTTAACCCACCTCGCCCCCAGTGTCTGCGTGCACTGGTGTGTGAATGGAGTGGTTCCTTGTTGTAAAGCACTCTGAGTGTCTTGAAAGTGGAAAAGCACTATATAAAAATGTGACCATTTACCAAACCAACTCATCTCCATGGACACATGCAGATACCAATGGGCAAGTTACAGGTCAGGTCTGTGGAGAGGTGACCTCACTTAGAATCTGAATGTTTTTCAGGGTAATTCTGATCACTTACAGCAGACCTACTCAGAACTTTGACCCATGTTATAGTAGTTTCTTCTCATTGATCCTCTGAAGTTGAATTTGGAGTGATCCGTGCAGGTTTCACTCATCTCTATTCAATTTTCAAGACGCCATTTTGCCCATGTACCCCGGCACTTCCGCCACTGGTACACGCCCACTGTGACTTACTTCATTCACTTGTTTTGTTCTTTATTTTATTTTTATTTTTTTATTACTAATTAGAACAAATCAAATTACACCCTTTCAAATGACATCAAATCAAATCAAATGAAATTACACACTCCACATGGACAACATAATAAAATAATAATACTACTAATATAAAAACAGATAATAATACACATATTTATACATAGATATGCACGTGCATAACTATACACATGAAATTTGTAGTAGTGCACACATCCACATTTACACCCATACACATATGTATATATACACATACCCACACACATATGCATATATACACATACCCACACACATATGTATATATACACATACCCATACACATATGCATATATACACATACCCATACACATATGCATATATACACATACCCATACACATATGCATATATACACATACCCACACACATATGCATATATACACATACCCACACACATATGCATATATACACATACCCATACACATATGTATATATACACATACCCATACACATATGTATATATACACATACCCACACACATATGCATATATACACATACCCATACACATATGTATATATACACATACCCATACACATATGTATATATACACATACCCACACACATATGCATATATACACATACCCATACACATATGCATATATACACATACCCATACACATATGCATATATACACATACCCATACACATATGTATATATACACATACCCACACACATATGCATATATACACATACCCATACACATATGTATATATACACATACCCATACACATATGCATATATACACATACCCATACACATATGTATATATACACATACCCATACACATATGCATATATACACATACCCACACACATATGCATATATACACATACCCATACACATATGCATATATACACATACCCACACACATATGTATATATACACATACCCATACACATATGTATATATACACATACCCACACACATATGCATATATACACATACCCATACACATATGCATATATACACATACCCACACACATATGTATATATACACATACCCATACACATATGCATATATACACATACCCACACACATATGCATATATACACATACCCATACACATATGCATATATACACATACCCATACACATATGTATATATACACATACCCACACACATATGCATATATACACATACCCATACACATATGTATATATACACATACCCATACACATATGCATATATACACATACCCACACACATATGCATATATACACATACCCACACACATATGCATATATACACATACCCATACACATATGTATATATACACATACCCATACACATATGCATATATACACATACCCATACACATATGTATATATACACATACCCATACACATATGTATATATACACATACCCACACACATATGCATATATACACATACCCACACACATATGTATATATACACATACCCATACACATATGCATATATACACATACCCATACACATATGCATATATACACATACCCACACACATATGCATATATACACATACCCATACACATATGTATATATACACATACCCAAACACATATGCATATATACACATACCCATACACATATGTATATTTACTAATAACCATACACATATGCATATATACACATACCCACACACATATGCATATATACACATACCCACACACATATGCATATATACACATACCCATACACATATGTATATATACACATACCCATACACATATGTATATATACACATACCCATACACATATGTATATATACACATACCCACACACATATGCATATATACACATACCCATACACATATGCATATATACACATACCCACACACATATGTATATATACACATACCCATACACATATGCATATATACACATACCCATACACATATGCATATATACACATACCCATACACATATGCATATATACACATACCCATACACATAAGCATATATACACATACCCATACACATATGCATATATACACATACCCATACACATATGTATATATACACATACCCACACACATATGTATATATACACATACCCATACACATATGTATATATACACATACCCATACACATATGCATATATACACATACCCACACACATATGCATATATACACATACCCATACACATATGTATACATACACATACCCATACACATATGCATATATACACATACCCATACACATATGTATATATACACATACCCACACACATATGTATATATACACATACCCATACACATATGTATATATACACATACCCATACACATATGTATATATACACATACCCACACACATATGTATATATACACATACCCACACACATATGTACATACCTACACACATGTACACACATTACACATAGTAGTTGAAACACAAGTTGTTGAAACTTTTGCTTATTTAAAATTGTCCAATTGTAGTTGGGTTTTACTCCACAATGACATGGTTTTTATTTTGGCTCCATGTATTTGTGCTCCTCATAATTCCATGTTGATAATAAAAGGTGTTAATCCAGTGTTTAGGGGACCAGTTGTTGGATGTTTGCCAGCAAAGGGCCAGCAGTTTCTTTTGCTGCCGTCAAACCTGAGATCAGTATGTCTGTGCAGTATGTCTGTGCAGTATGTCTGTGCGGTATGTCTGTGCAGTATGTCTGCAGTATGTCTGTGCAGTATGTCTGTGCGGTATGTCTGTGCGGTATGTCTGTGCAGTATGTCTGTGCAGTATGTCTGTGCAGTATGTCTGTGCAGTATGTCTGTGCGGTATGTCTGTGCAGTATG
Organism: Odontamblyopus rebecca; assembly: GCA_030686955.1. Classification (NCBI taxonomy): domain Eukaryota; kingdom Metazoa; phylum Chordata; class Actinopteri; order Gobiiformes; family Gobiidae; genus Odontamblyopus; species Odontamblyopus rebecca. Next base: position 44,333,198 of record CM060654.1, on the reverse strand, counting down.
TCTGTGCAGTATGTCTGTGCAGTATGTCTGTGCAGTATGTCTGTGCAGTATGTCTGTGCAGTTTGTCTGTGCAGTATGTCTGTGCAGTATGTCTGTGCAGTATGTCTGTGCAGTATGTCTGCAGTATGTCTGCAGTATGTCTGTGCAGTTTGTCTGTGCAGTATGTCTGTGCAGTATGTCTGTGCAGTATGTCTGTCCAGCAGTATGTCTGCAGTATGTCTGCAGTATGTCTGTGCAGTATGTCTGTGCAGTATGTCTGCAGTATGTCTGTGCAGTATGTCTGTGCAGTATGTCTGCAGTATGTCTGTGCAGTATGTCTGTGCAGTATGTCTGCAGTATGTCTGTGCAGTTTGTCTGTGCAGTATGTCTGTGCAGTATGTCTGTGCAGTATGTCTGTGCAGTATGTCTGTGCAGTATGTCTGTGCAGTATGTCTGCAGTATGTCTGCAGTATGTCTGTGCAGTATGTCTGTGCAGTATGTCTGCAGTATGTCTGTGCAGTATGTCTGTGCAGTATGTCTGCAGTATGTCTGTGCAGTATGTCTGTGCAGTATGTCTGCAGTATGTCTGTGCAGTTTGTCTGTGCAGTATGTCTGTGCAGTTTGTCTGTGCAGTATGTCTGTGCAGTATGTCTGTGCAGTATGTTCTGTGCAGTATGTCTGTGCAGTTTGTCTGTGCAGTATGTCTGTGCAGTTTGTCTGTGCAGTATGTCTGTGCAGTATGTCTGTGCAGTATGTCTGCAGTATGTCTGTGCAGTTTGTCTGTGCAGTATGTCTGTGCAGTATGTCTGTGCAGTATGTCTGTGTCCTCCTTTCCTCCTCTCTCTCCTCCTCTCCCTCTTCCTTTCCCTCTCTCTCTCCTCCTCTCCCTCCTCCTTTCCTCCTCCCTCCTCCTTTCCTCCCTCTTTCCTCCTCTCCTCCTCTCCTCCTCCTCTCTCCTCCTCCTCTCTCCTCCCTCTCCCACCTCCTTTCCTCCTCTCTCCTCCTCTCCCTCCTCCTTTCCTCCTCTCTCCTCCTCTCCCTCCTCCTTTCCTCCTCTCTCCTCCTCTCCCTCCTCCTTTCCTCCTCTCTCCTCCTCTCCCTCCTCCTTTCCTCCTCTCTCCTCCTCTCCCTCCTCCTTTCCTCCTCTCTCCTCTCCCTCCTCCTTTCCTCCTCTCTCCTCCTCTCCCTCCTCCTTTCCTCCTCTCTCCTTCTCTTCCTCCTCCTTTCCTCCTCTCTCCTTCTCTTCCTCCTCTCTCCTCCTCTCTCCTCCTCCTCCCTTCCTCCTCTCCTCCTCCTTTCCTCTCTCTCTCCTTCCTCTGCCTCCTCTCCTCCTCCTCCTCCCTCTCTTCTTCCTCCTTCCTCCTCCTCCCTCTTCTCCCTTCTCCTCTCTTCCCTCCCTTCCTCCCTCCCTCCTCCTTCCTCCCTCCTCCTTCCTCCTCCCTTTCTCCTCCTCCTCCTCCTCCTCCTCCTCCTCCTCCTCTCCTTCTCTCCTCCTCCTTTTCCTCCTTCTCCCTCCCTCCTCCTCTCCTTCTCCCTCCTCTCCCTCCTCTCTCCTCCTCTCTCCTCCTTTCCCTCCTCTTTTCCTCCTCTCTCCTCCTCTCCCTCCTTCCTTTTTCCTCCCTCTCCTTTCCTCCTCCTCCTCCTCCCTCCTCCTTTTCCTCCTCCTGTCCCTCCCTCCTCCTCCCTTTCCTCCTCTCTCCTCCTTCCCTCCTGAAATGTTTAAAAAATTCCTCCTTTCTTCCTTCCCCTCCTCCTTCTCCTCTCTCCTCCTCCCTCTTCCCTCCTCCCTCCTCCCTCCTCCTCCTTCTTCCTCCCTCTCCCTCTCCCTCCTCCTTTCCTCCTCCTCCTCTCCTTCCTTTCCTCCCTCCTCCCTCCTCCTCCTTTCCTCCTCCCTCTCTCCCTCCCTCCTTCTTTCCTCCTCTCTCTCCTCCTTCTCCTCCTCCCTCTCTCCTCCTTCCTCCTCCTCTCTCCTCCTCCTTCTCTCCTCCTTTCCTCTCCTCCTCTCCTCTTCCTTTCCTCCCATCTCCTCCTTCCTCCTCCTTCTCTCCTCCTTCTCCTCCCTCCTTCCCCTCCTCCTTCCTCCCCCTCTTTCTCCTTCTCTCCTCCTCCCCTCCTTCTTCCTCCTCCTTTCCTCCTCTCTCCTCCTCCCTCCCTCTCCTTTCCCTCCTTCTCCTCCTCTTCCTCCTTTCCTCCTGTTTTTTTTTTTTTTTTTTTTTTTTTTTTTTTTTTTTTTTTTCTTCCTCTCCCTCCTCCCCTCTCTCCTCCTCCCTCTCCCTCTTCCTTTTTCCTCCTTCCTCTCCTCCTCTTTTCCTCCTCTTCAGCCCTTCTCCTCCTCTCTCCTCCTCTCCCTCCTCCTTTTCCTCCTCCTCTCCTCCTTCTCCCACGACCTCCTTTCCTCCCTCCTCTTCCTCCTGCTCCTCCTCCTTCCTCCCTCTCTCCTTCTCTCCTCTTCTCCTTTTTCCTCCTCTTCCTCTCTCCCTCCTCTCTCTCCTTCTCTTTCCTCCTCTCTCTCTCCTCCTCTCTCCTCCTCCTCCCTCCTCCTCTCCCTCCCTCTCCTCCTCCTCTCTCCTCCTCTCCTCCTCCTTCCTCCTTCTCCTCTCTCTCTTCCCTCCTTCCCCCTCTTCCTCCTTCCTTCTCCCTCCTCCTTTCCTTCCTCCTCTCCCTCCTCCCTCCCTCCTCCTTTCCTCCTCCCTCCCTCCTCTCCTCCCTCCTCCCTCCCTCCTCTCTCCTCCTCCTTCCTCCTCTCTCTCCCTTCCTTTTCCTCCTCCTTCTCTCCTCCCTCCTCCTCCTCCTCTCTCCTTTTCCTCCTCTCCTCCTCCCTCCTTTCCTCCTCCTCCTTTCTCCTCCTTCCTTTTCCTCCTCTCTTCCCTCCTCTCCTCTCCTCCCTCTCTCCTCCTCCTCCTCCTCCTTTCCTCCCTTTCCTCCTTCCTCTCTCTTCCTCCTCCTCCTTCCTCCTTTCTCCTCCTTCTCCTTCCTTTTCCTCCTTCTCCTCTTCTTCTTCCCTCTCTCCTTTTCTTCCTCCTCCTTCTCCCTCCTCTTCCTTCCTCCTTCCTTCTTCCTCCTCCTTTTTCCTCCTCCTTCTCTCCTCCTTCCTCCTTCTTTCCTCCTCCTCTCCTCCTCCTTTCTTCCCTCCTCCTTTCCTCTCCTTCTCTCCTCCCTTCCTCCTCCTTTCCTCCTCTCTTCCTCCCTCCTCCTTTTCCTCTCTTCTTCTCCTCCCTCTCCCTCCTTTCCTTCCCTCCTCTCCTCCTTCTCCTTTCCTTCTCCTCCTCTCTCTCTCTCCTCCTCTCTCCCTCCTTCCTCCTCCTCCTCTCTCCCTCCCTTTTCCTCCCTCTCCTCCTCTCCTTCCTCCTTTCCTCCTCTCCTCCTCCTCTTCCTCCTCCGACCTCCTCCTCCCTCCTTCCTCCCTCCCTCCTCCTTTCCTTCCTCCTCTCCCTCCTCTCCTCCCTCCTTCCTCCTTTCCTCCTCCTCTCCCTCCCTCCTTTCCTCCCTCCTCCTCTCCCTCCTCCTTTCCTCCCTCTCCTCTCTCCCTCCTCCTTCCTCCCTCTCCCTCCTTCCTCCCCTCCTTTTCTCCTCCCTCCTCCTCTCCTCTTTCCTTTCCTCCTCTCTCCTCCCTTCCTCTCCTTTCCTCCTCTCCTCCTCCCTCCCTCCTCCTTTCCTCCTCCTCTCCCTCCCTCCTCCTCCCTCCTCCCTCCTTCCTCCCTTTCCTCCTTCTCCTCTCCCTCCTCCTTTTTCCTCCTCTCTCCTCCTCCCTCCTCCTTTCCTCCTCTCTCCTCCTCCTCCTCCTTTCCTCCTCCTCTCCTCCTCCTCCTCCCTCCTTCTTTCCCTCTCCTGACCTCTTCCTCTTCCTCCTTCTTTCTTCTCCTCCTTTCCTCCCTCCTCCTTCCTCCCTTTCTCCTCCCTCCTCTTCCTTCTCTTCTTCCCTCTCCCTCTCCCTCCTCCCTCCTCTCCCTCCTCCTTTTCCCTCCTCTCTCCTCCTCCTCCCTCCTTTCCTCCTCTCTCTCCTCCTCTCCCTCCTCTTCCTCGACCTCCTTCCTCCTCTCTTCTCTTCCTTCCTTTTCCTCCTCTTTTCCTCCTCTCCCTCCTCCTTTCCTCTCTTCTCCTTCTCCCTCCTCCTCCTCCTCCTTTTTCCTCCTTTCCTCTCCTCTCTCCTCCCTCCTCCTCCTCTCTTCTCCCTCTCCCTCCTCCTTTCCTCCCTCTTCTCCTCCCTCCTTTCCTCCTCCTTTCTCCTCCCTCCTTCCTCCTCTCCTCCTTCTCCCTCCTCCTTTCCTCCTCTCCCTCCTCTCTCTCCTCCTCCCTTCTCTCCTCCTCTCTCCTCCTTCTCCCTCTTCCCTCTTTCCTCCCTCTCTCCTTCCTCTCCCTCCTCCTTTCCTCCCTCTCTCCTCCTCCCTCCCTCCTTTCCTCCTCTCTTCCTCCTCCCCTTCCCTCCTCCTTTCCTCCTCTCCTCCTCTCTCCTCCTCCTCTCTCTCCTCCTCTCCCTCCTCTCTCTCCTCCTTCTCTCCTCCTCCTCCTTCCTCCCTCTCCTCCTCTCCCTCCTCCTTTCCTCCTTTCCCTCTCTCCTCCTCTCCCTCCTCCTCCCTCCTCTCTCCTCCTCTCTCCTCCCTCCTCCTCTTCCTCCTCTCCTCCTTCCCTCCTCCTTCCTCCCTCCTCTCCTCTCTCCTCCTCCTTTCCTCCTCTCTCCTCCCTCTCCCTCCTCCTCTTTCCTCCTCTCTCCTCTCTCTCCTCCTCTTCTCCTCTCCCTCCTTCTCCTCCTTCTCCTCCTCCCTCCTCCCTCCTCCTCCTTCCTCCCTCTCCCTCCTCTCCTCCACCTCCTTTCCTCCTCTCCTCCTCTCTCCTCTCTCCCTCCCCCTTCCTCCCTCCTTTCCTCTTCCTCTCCTCCTCCTCTCCCTTCCTCCTCCTCCTCCTCTCCTCCTTCTCTCCCTCCTCCTTTCCTCCCTCTCCTCTCTCTTTCCTCCTCTCCTCCTCCTTCCTCCTCTCCTCTCCTCCTTCCTCCTCTTCCTCCTCTCCCTCCTCCTCCTCCTTCTCTCTCCCTCCTCTCCCTCCTTCTTCCTCCTCCTTCTCTCTCCCTCCTTCCTCCCTCCTCCTTCCTCCCTCTCCTCCCTTCCTCCTCTCTCCTCCTCTCCTTCCTCCTCCTTTTCTCTCCTTCTCCTCCTCTCCCTCCTCCTTTCTTCCTCCTTCCTTCTCCTTCCTTTCCTCCTCTCCTCTCTTTCCCTCCTTCCTGACTTCCTTCTCCTCCTCCTCCCTCCCTCTCTCCCTCCTTCTTTCCTTCCTCCTTCTTCCTCCTCCTCCTCTCTCCTCCTCTCTCTCCTCTCCTCCTCCCTTCTCCTCCTCCTCCTCTCCTCTCTCTCTCCTCCTCCTTCTCCTCCTTTCTTTTTTCTTCCTTCTTTCCTTCTCTCCTCTCCCTCCTCCTTTTTTTTTCTTCTTCCTTTTTTTTTCTCCCTCCTTTTTTTTTTTTTCTTTTTTCTTCCTTTTTCTCTCTTCTCCCTCCTCCTTTCCTCCCTCTCCTTTTTCTTTTTTTCCTCCTTTTCTTTTCTTCCTCTTTCTTTTTTCCCTCCTTTCTTCTTCCTTCTTTCTCCTTTTCCTCCTTTTTTTCCTTTCCCTTCTCCTTTCCTCCTCTTCCTCTTCCTTCCTTCCCTTCCTTCTCCTTCCTTTCCTCCTCTCTCCTCCTTTCTCCTCCTTCTTCCTCCTCCTCCCTCCTCCTTCCTTTCCTCCCTTCCTCCTTCCTCTCCTCCTCTTCCTCCTTCCTCCTCCTCCTCTCCTCCCTCCTTTCCTCTCTCTTCTCCTCTCCTTCTCCTCCTCTCCTCTCTCCTCCTCTCCTCCTCCTCTCCCTCCTTCTCTCCTCCTCCTTCCTCCTCTCTCCTTCTCCCTCCTCCTTTCCTCCTCCCCTCCTCCCTTCTCCCTCCTCCTTCTCCTCCCTCCCTCCTCCTTCCTCCTCTTCCTCCTTCCTTCCTCCTCTCCTTCTTCCTCCTCCTTCCTTTTCCTCCCTCCTTCTCCCTCCTTCTCTTTCTTCCTCCTTCCTTCCTCCTCTCTCTCCTCCCTCCCTCCTTTTCCTCTTCTCCTCCTCTTTCCTCCTCCTTCCTCCTTCTCCTCCTCTCCCTCCTCCTTTCCTCCTCCTCCTCTCCCAGACCTCCTTCCTCCTCTCTCCTCCTCTCCCTCCTCCTTCCTTCCTCCCTCTTCTCCTCTTCCTTTCCCTCCTCTCCCTCCTTCCTCCCTCCTCCTTCCTCCTTCTCCTCCTCTCCCTCCTCCTCTTTCCTCTCTCCTCTCCCTCCCTCCCTTCTCCTCTTCCCTCCTCCTCTCTCCCTCCTCCCTCTCCTCTCCCTCCTCTTCCTCCCTCCTTTCTCCCTCCTCCTTCCCTCCTTTCCTCCTTCTCCCTCTTCCTTCCTCCTCTCTTCTCCTTCCTCCTCCCTCCTCCTCCTTTCCCTCCTCCTCTCCTCCTCCTTTCCTCCCTCCTCCTCTTCCCTCCTCCTTTCCTCCTCTCCTCCCTCTCTCCCTCCTCCTTCCTCCTCTCTCCTCCTCTCCCTCCTCCTTTTCCTCCCTCCTTCCTCCTCTCCCTCTCCTCCTTTTCTCCTTCTCCTCTCCCTCCCTCCTTTCCTCCCTCCCTCCTCTTCCTCCTCTTCCCTCCTCCTTCTCCCTCCTCCTCCTCCTCCTCTTCCTCCTCCTCCCTCCTCCCTCCTCCCTTCTTTCCTCCTCTCCTCCTCCTTCCTCCTCCTTCTCTTCCTTTCTCTTCCTCCTTTTCTTCTCTCCTTTTTCTCCTCCCTTTTTCCTCCTTTTTTTTCTTTTTTCTTCTTTTTTTCTTTCTTTCTTCTTTTTCTTCTTCTCTCCTCCCTTCCTTTCCTCTTTCTTCCTTTTCTTCTCCTTTTTTTTTCCTTCTCCTCCTTCCTCTTCTCCTTCTTTCTCTCTCCTCTTCCTCCCTCCTCCTTTTTTTTTTTTTTTTTTTTTTTTTTTTTTTTTTTTCTCCTCTCCTCCTCCTCCTCCTTCTCCTCTCCTCTCCTCCTCCCTCCTTTCCTCCTCTCCTTTTTCCTCTTCCTCCTCCTCTTCCTCCTCCTCTCCTCCTTTCCCTCCTCCTCCCTCCTTTCCTCCTTCCTCCCTCTCTCCTCCTTCCCTCCCTCCTCCTTTCCTCCTCTCTCCTCCTCCTCCTTCCTTTCCTTCCTCTCTCTCCTCCTCTTCTCCTTTTTCCTCCTCCTTTCCTCCTCTCTTCCTCCTCCTCTCCCTCCTCTTCCTTCCTCCCTCTCTCTCCTCCTCCCTTCCTCCTTTCCTTTTCTCCTCTCCTCTCCCTCCTCTCTCCCTCCTCCTCCTTTTTTTCCTCCTCTTTCCTCCTCCTCTCCTTCTCCTCCTCTCTCTCCTCCTCTCCTTCCTCCTCCTCCCTTCTTCCCTTTTTTTTTTTTTTTTTTTCCTCCTCCCTCTCTCTCCTCTCCTTTCTCCTCTCTCAAAAAAAAAAAAAAAAATCCCTTTCCTTTCCTCCTCCTTCTCCTCCTCTCCTTCTTCTCCTCCTCCTCCTCTCCTCCTCTCTCCTCCTCCTCCCTCTCTTTCCCTCCTCTCTCCTCTTCCTCTTCCTTTCCTCCTTTCTTTTCCTTCTTTTCCTCTCCCTCCTCCTTTCCTCTCCTCCTCTCCTCCTCTCTCCTCCTTTTCCTCCTCTCTCTCCTCCTTCTTTCCTCCTCCCTTTTTTCCTCTCCTCTCTCTCCTTTCTTCCTTCTTCTTCTTCTTCTCCTCCTTTTTCCTCCTCTCTCTTCCTCTCTCCCTTCCTTCTCCTTTCTCCTCTTCTTCTTCCTTCCCTCCTCCTTTCCTCCCTCCTCCCTCCTCCTTTCTTCCTCCTCTCTCCTCCTTCTCCTCCCTCCTCCTTTTCCCTTCTCCTTCTCTCCTCCTTTCCTCCTTTCTCCTCCTCTTCCCTCCTCCTTTCTTCTCCTCTCCTTCCCTTCCTTCCCCTTTCCTCCTCTTCTTCTTCTCTTCTTTTTCCTCCCTCTGTTCTCTCCCTCTCCTGCCTTCCTCCTTCTTCCTCCTTCCCTCTCCTTTCCTCCTCTCTCCTTTCCTCCTCCTCCTTTTCCTCCCTCCTTCTCTTCCCTCCTTTCCCTCTCCTCCTCTCTCCTTCTCCTCTCCTCCTCCTTTTTTTTTTTTTTTTTTTTTTTTTTTTTTTTTTTTTTTTATTTTTTTCCTCTCCCTCTCCCTCCTCCTTTTCCTCCTTCCTCCTTCCCTCCTCCTTTTTCCTTCTCTCCTCCTTCTTCTTTTTTCTTTCCTCCTTTTTTTTTTCTCCTCCTTCTCCTTCCTTCCTTGCAACAAGAGCAAATGCACTTCAAAAATTTTTTAACTCCTCTCCCTTAAATAAATTTGTTCACTCCTCTCTTCTCCTTCCTCCTCCTTCCTCCTTTCCTCCTCTCTCCTCCTCTTTCCTTTCCTCCCTCTCTCTCCTTTCTCCCTTCCTTTCTCCCCCTCCTTTTTTTTCTCCTCTCTTCTCCCTCCTCCTTTCCTTCTCCTCCTCCTCCCTCTCCTTTCCTCCTTCTCTCCTCCCACCTCCTTCTCCCTCCCTCTCCTCCCTCTCCTCCTTCCTTCTCCTCTCTCCCTTCCTCCTCCTTTCCTCCCTTCCTCCTCCCTCTCCCTCCTCCTCCTCCTCTCTCTCCTCCTCTCCCTCCTCTCTTTCCTCCCTCCTCCTCCTCTCCCTTTTCTTTCCTCCCTCTCCCTTCTTTCTCTTCCCTCTCTCTCCTCCTTTCCTCCCTCTTCCTCCTTCTCCTCCTTCCTCCTTCCTCCCTCCTCCTCCTCCCTCCTCCTTCTCTCTCCTCCTCCTCTCCTCCTTTCTCCTCTCTCTCCTCCTCTCCTCCCTTTTTTTTTCCTTTTTTTTCCTTTTTTTTTTTTTTTCTTTCCTTTTCTCCTCCTCTTTCCTCCCTTCTTCTTTTTTTCCTCCTCTCTTTTTTTTTTTTTTTTTTCCTTTTTTTTTTTTTTTTTTTTATTTGTTTTTTTTTTTTTTTTTTTTTTTTTTTTTTTCCTTTTTTTTTCTTCTTCTTCTTTTTTTTTTTTCCCTCTTTTTCTTTCTTTCCTCTTCTTTTCCTCCTCTCTCTCCTTCCTTTTCCTTCTCCTCTTCCTCCTCTCCCTCCTTTTTTTTTTTCTTCTTCTTTCTTCCTCTTTTTTTTTTTCTCTTTTTCTCCTCATCCTTTTTTTTTTTCTTCTTCTCCTCTCTTTCTCTCTTCTCTTTTTTTTTTTTTTTTTTCAAATCCCTCTTCTTCCTCCTCCTTTCTCCTCCTCTCCTCCTCCTGATGTTCTTTTTTTTTTTTTTTTTTTTTTTTTTTTTTTTTTTTTTTTTTTTTTTTTTTTTTTTTTTTTTTTTTTTTTTTTTTTTTTTTTTGTTTTTTTTTAAATTTTTTTTTTAAATGTTTGTGTCTTTCAAACTTCCTTTCCTCCTCTCTCCTTCTCTCCTCTTTCCTCTTCTCTCTTCTTTTTTTTTTTTTTCCTCCTTCCTTTCTCCTTCTCTCTCCTCCTTTCCTCCTCTCTCTCCTCTCCTCTCCTCCTCCTCTCCTTCCTCCTCCTCCTCTCTCCCTCTCCTTCCTCCTCCTCTCCTTTCCTCCTCTCTCCTCCTCCTTTCTCCTCCTCTCCTCCCTCTCCTCCTCTCCTCCTCTCTCTCCTCCTCTCTCCTCCTCCTTCTCCTCTCCTTCTCCTCCCTCCTCTCTCCCTCTCCTCTCTCTCTCTCCTCCTCTTCCTCCTCCTCCTCCTCCTCCTCTCTCCTCCTTTCTTCCTCTCTCTCTCTCCTCTCCCTCCTCCTTTCCTCCTCCTCTCCCTCCTCTCTCCTCCTCTCTCCTCCTCCTCTCTCCTCCTTTCCTCCTCTCTCCTCCTCTCCCTCCTCCTCCTTGCCTCTTCCCCCTCCATAGAAACACTGTTACTATGCCGTGTGTGCGTGGGGTCAGAGGGCGACACTGAGATCACACAGCCGTAGGGCAGGCTGGTCTGGGGGTCTACACGAAAAGTAGTTATTTACAGTTTAATATTAGTTTAATAGGGCGTATGACCATTTTATAGGGTGTTAACTGCTGATGCGTTTTGTCTCCGTTCCCTTTGCTCCCCACACTAAGTTGCTCCCCTTTCAGAGCGCTATTAAAACACAATCAGCGTACATCTCAGTAATGAAACTACTGCGCACTGCGTCAGGTTTGTCATGTTGCTGTGTGTGGTTTTGTGTAATGTTTTTGTATGTAGGGCCTGGGAGACATAACTAGATGATTCAGACATACATGGACGAATAGTGGTGTAAGAAAAAATCGATTCAGTGATATATGCAGCGGCCAGAGTCCTAACAGGAACTAAAAGACGTGATCACATCAGTCCTGTGTTAAAATCACTGCACTGGCTTCCTGTCGAGTTTAGAATTAAATTCAAAGTTCTCCTCCTGACATACAAAGCCTTAAACAATATGGCCCCATCATATCTTCAGGAGGCCATTGTCCCCTATCAGCCAAATAGAGCACTTCACTCTCAGAATGCAGGATTATTAGTGGTTCCTAGAGTGTCTAAAAGTACAGTGGGGGGGAGAGCCTTCAGTTACCAAGCTCCTGTGTTATGGAATCAACTCCCTGTTGGTGTTAAACAGGCTCCACAGTCTCTTTATTTAAGACCAGGCTTAAAACCTTCCTCTTCGGAATAGCTTATGACCAGGTTACTTAGTTGATGTCACTAAGATAAGCTGCTGCAGGAGATAACAAGCTGGGGGAAGTGTGGCAACCTGAGCACTGTCCTCTGTTTCCTCCTATTTTCTCATCAGCATCACTCACTATGTTCTCATCTGTAGTTTGTTCATTGCTATTCACATGTTGTCCCCTGTCCCACTCCCCCTGTGGAGTGGAACTCTTTCAGACGCCTGATGGCAGCTGGACCTCTCTCCTCCTCCTCGCCCGGCTCCTCCTCCTCCCCGGCTCCTCCTCCTCCTCGCCTGGCTCCTCCTCCTCGCCCGGCTCCTCCTCCTCCTCGCCCCGGCTCCTTCCCCACCTGGGTAGCTGTGGTCATACTGAACTGGCCCACGGGCCTGGACATCTATAGCCTGTCCGTCCATGGGAGTGGATCTCTCCTTCACTGTAGTTCTCCCCGAGGTTTCTTCTTTTTCCCAGGACCCTGGGTTTTTTGGAGTTTTTCCTTGCTGAGAAGGAGGGTCTAAGGACAGGGGATGACTGGACCATGTTTCATTTGCTGCTTTACATGAATGTTGTTTATTCCTGTTTTGATATGTCTGTGTGTATGTTTTACTCATCCAAATCTTGGAACGCCCTTAGAGGCAACTGTTGTTGTGATTTTGGGCGCTACAGAAATGAATTGAATTGAACCATGATATTATACATAATTATTGATAAATCACAATATAACGTCCTGTATTTTAGTATTGGGATATATCGTGATTTATTGAATCGTAACAGAGCTATCATAATATGTATCGTATTGCCAGATTAGTGGTAATGCACATCCCTATGGACGACATCTACCATATTTTTCGGATTCACATTACAAGGCGCATTATCAATGAATGGGTCTATTTTCATACATAAGGTGCCCCGGATTATAAGGCACATTTAAGAGAGACTGAGTCTTTAGTCCAGGCATCCACAATCCATTGGTGGTGGCGTGGCTTTGCTTCCCTGTTTTAACTTCTTAGGTTCTTTTTTAAGACAATATAGTCAAGTGTATTTACCTTGTTGACATGTTTCGGCTGCTGCTGCTGCATCTTCAGAACTGTCACCGGTGTTGGTGGTGACGTGTCGTATATCAATTACTTCCTGTAGGCGTGGTCAGCCTGATGGACCTGCAGGTCGCTCAGACTGACCACGCCTCCTGTCGCCTGGTGGTCTCTGGAGGAGGGTGTCCCAGGTGTGCAAAAGGAGGAACACACCGTCGTTACGGTTGATACTGTCAGTGCCTCGATCTCAATGGCTGATCCAGCGTTTGAACTTGTTCTCCAATCCAATGACCCGTGTCAGCCATAATATGGTTATTTCTTTTACAGTGATCTAATATGGTGGATTTAGGTTTTCCTGTTCTGCTTTGTCTCTTTGAGGGCACGTTCCTCCTTTCACACACCTGGGACACCCTCCTCCAGAGAGCACTGGGCGACAGGAGGCGTGGTCAGTCTGAGCGACCTGCAGGTCCATCAGGCTGACCACGCCTACAGGAAGTAAGAACAGCTGATATACGACACGTCACCACCAACACCAGGACAGTTCTGAAGATGCAGCAGCAGCAGCCGAAACATGTCAACAAGGTAAATACACTTGACTATATTGTCTTAAAAAAGAACCTAAGAAGTTAAAGTACTAAGAAGTCATAATGAATATTTTTGGCATTTGCCTCCCTGTCTTTGTGAATGCGTGTTCGCCTTCTGTCATCCAACACCCCTACACAGCTCGCAATTTAACTTTGAACCACTTGTTGACACCAATACCTAGCGGTTGGAGTTCTTTGGTTAATCCACCAGGAATCATGGTGGCACTGAATTAGTTGGCTTCACTTGGGTGTGTGAGTCAGCATGTTTCTTAACTGGTGCCATTTTGGGGTCCTTAAACACTAGGGTGACCAGATTTTCAAAATACAAAACTGTGCATTGTGCATTCTCGTGTCAATCTAATCTGAGGGGCTTCACTGGGAAAAAGCAATATTTAGGTAAATTAAAATTACTTAAATCAAGAACATTTTACTTTATTTGAGTAGATTCATCTTGACAAGTGAAATGATCTGCCAGTAGAATAAGTAATTCAAGCAACATTTGATTTTATTTCTTATTTTAAGCGTAGCAAGGTGTATTTTCATATGTTAAGTGCAAAAATCTTACTGCACTGGCAGATCATTTCACAAGAGAATCTCAAGAGAGATTTACTCAAATCATGAAAAAACTTTCTTAATCCATCAATCGTAAATCATTTTAGCTTGACTAGATTTTGTTTTTTGCAGTGTTCTGAAACGGCATTTTTTTTGCTTTATAGTCATTTGCAAACACGCTTTTCTGTTTTTTGGTAAAACAAATGACAATTCATGCTCCTCTTTAGTGTTGGCGGGGATCAGATTAGTCAGAAATTAGGATAGTCCTGTTTTAATTCTGGTTTATATCTGATGTAGTTTTGGTTTAGATCAAACTGGTCAAAAATAGGGACACCAGGGACATTTCTTCTATAAAACTGTGACAAATCACTGGTTTTGGATAAATCTACTGGGACAGGGCACACAGGACTAAAAACTGGGTCTGTCCCGGGTACATAGGGACATCTGGTCATCCTAATTACACACACCATAATATTATGTTGAAGCATTGTACGTATTACTCTGCGAAGCTCCTGATTACGGTAGCTGTAATGGTCCAACAATCCACCAAGCAATGCTGCTTTGTACTAAACCATTTTGACAGATATTTGACCTCCGTGTACTGAATAAAATCTGTTTGAGGTCAGTGAGCACAACCAGAATTAGACCAAATTGGCACACCAGATTATAAGGCGCACAGCAATTTTAGAGGAAATTAAAGGATTTTAAGTGCACCTTATAGTCCAAAAAATACGGTAAATCCTCTTCAGGCATATTTTTGATGAAGAAACAACATTAGAACATGTTCAAAAGTACGTTTCACCCCCTTTTTAACAGCTTCTTGCCAGTTTCTCTTTAGCAGACACGTAGTGCTTGTGTGTGCTCTGTAGTTATACCCTATAACACACGTGGACCACTATATGTTTTTATTCATCACAACATTCATCTCAAAGTCTTCTGATTTCTACCCACTTCTGATGCACTGCCACATGTGTGTTTCTGGAGCGTAAAATGCATTCTGGGTAATCAGATGTATTGTTTAGCCATTTTTGTCCATACGTTAACGTTATTAACCTGTAATTAAAGAATAGAAATAGAAAACTGTCAGCGTGCAGGGAGAGACGACATCATTAATATACCAAAGAGCAGGTGTTAATGGAACAGCTGCTTTGGCCCAGAGCTGTGCTGATAACTGTTATTCCAGTGTCAACATAATGCTAATGCACTATTGCTAAATGCATGTAATACAGGGTGTAATTAGCAGCAGTGTTAAATGTGTGTACATCCACTCAGCTCCCTCCTCCCTCCCACTCGCTGTCAGACAAACACGAGGAGAGCCTGGGAAAGGTCTAATATTAAAGTGCAACTGAACACTCCATCCACTTCTGGCACTACTAACCTGCCTCTATGGTCTTTGAATAGCATTACCTACTGTTTTTTGGTGTTTTTGGTCAATTTTAGGTCAAACTCTGTAAAACTCTTGCCTGGGATCGAGTGCTTGAGACAGGTGCAGGATGTGTTGGGGTTTATCCAGGATGGACAGGGGCTTGTTTAGGGCCCTCTTCTTCAATTGTACAGCATCCTTCTCCTTGAGGCTTCCTCCACAGCAGATCAAAGCATTAAAGAGGGCACTGGAGATAACTGTCTGGTAGAACATCAGCAGGAGCTTCTGGCAAATGTTAAAGGACTTCAGCCGTCTGAGAAAGCACAGCCTGCTCTGTCCCTTTCTGTAGAGCAGGTCTGTATTCTCTGTGATTGAGCTGTAAGCCCAAATACTTATAAATGTCTGCAACCTCCACCGTGCCCCACTCAATGGTCACAGGTTGCAGCTGTGGCCTGCTCCTCCTAAAGTTCACCAACATCTTTGGTGTTTGCAGTGTTCAGTTGAAATTGGTTAGCCGTGCACCACAACACAAAGTCCTCAAAGAGTTGCCAGTACTCCCCTTCATCACTGTTCCTAATACACCCCACAATGGATGTGTCATCAGAGTACTTCTGCACTGACACAGCTCTGAGTTGTATCTAAAGTCAGACGTTACAGGGTAAACAGAACTGGTGTTGTAAGAGCAATGATGTTTTTAAAAATCCTCATATTTGATCTGGTCACTTGACATGGTGCAGTCACTCCCTCCTCAGCTTGTGCAATGTTCACTCCAGGTACTGTCAGCATTAGCTTAGCATTAACGTAATATTATCTTAGCGTTAGCTCAGTGTGAGCAGGACTCTGGAGGAGTGCTACAGAGTGCTCTTTAGAGGAAGGACCCTGGGAATTGAGAAACACCCAATGAATGAAGCACCAACTGTTCATGAGGAGAGAGAAATGTCTATTCAAAATGACCAATAAGCTCCTTCATTTCACTTAGCATAGCATAACACAATCAGCGCTAATGACATCACATCAGGTTTGTGGTAGAAAACTCCAAAAGGTCCATTTGCATGATACCTCTCTAATCAGAAGGTTAATTACAGTTGATGCTGTTCACTTGTTATCTCTTGCTAATAGAGTTATGTTTTGGAATATTGTGTACCTCTAATTGGCTCAGATCACTGCACACGCCTGCGTCTGTCACCTCCTCACACTGCCACACTGATGAGGTTAGCACATCATTAGCGTGTTCATAGCTCTGTGTCGCCTCGTCCCCCCACAAGATGAGTAATCACATTAAAAACTCCAATAACAGACGAGGTTCATCAGCGCACTCATGCTCTCTGGCCACAAGGGGGCGCAGTGAAGTGGACCAGACACATAAAGGGTCTGAGGTCAGAGAACAATGGGGCTCCTGAGGAGACAGAACTACACTGGGGTGTGTCTGAGACTCCGCCTCTGCTCAGATGGTTTCGTGAAGACAGACGGGTGTCGTCAGGATAGAGAGACAAAAACAATACAAGAGTGAACCCTTCATGAGCCTGTGTCACATGTCCACATTCACATACATGACTGTTCATACACATGCACAGCTTTAGAAGAGCTTTGTCACACAAGTGAAGCAGGCCCAAGAATCCATTTTACGGCAGCTGAGCTCTGTCTTGAGTTGGATTCGAGGCCACTCATTAGTGCTGCAGCAGTACTGCAACCCTCCTGCAGAAAACACTTTTCCCATGGGGTGAAATATACTGACAGGGACATACAGCTTTCACAGAGGGTGGATTTTGTGGCTTCTTTCAGATCATAAATGTTTTCCCATCTGGAAATCCTTCATTTGTCTTAAAAACAGCACTCTCTGCTCACGTAGGAGGAGAGCACTTCTGCACAGCGACTGATTGAGTTATTGTCATTAAATCAAAGAAAGAAACAAAGAAATTACAATGAGCACCGCTCTCTGATGTGCACAGACGCAAACGAGACACACTACATATGAAGAGACCACATCTCACAATCAGAATTCATTTGTCCTTTCAGTATAAAAATACACAGAAACAAAACAGTGTAGCACTCAAGTTCAGGTTATCAGCATAAAAAAACAAGACTGTTTAAAATATTGTACGTCAAATGCAGTCTTTGAAAATAGCACTATAGCTGTTTTTAGCCTTGCAGGGCATGTTATCATGGACCTGTACCACCTTCCTGAGGGTGACAGCAAGTGGGCCGGGTGCCACAGGTCTGAGACTATCGCCCAGGGGTATTCAGCTAAAATATGAGGAGTTCTAGTTAGAGAAAAAAGTTAGCGAGGTCGGGACATCATAATGTCTAACTTATATTATGATTGTGATACAGAAGAAACAAAACATGAACAAAACATTTCAACAAAATGTACTGTTAACACCCACACACACAGTAGATAGAATTGTGAAGCTTAAAACAAAGTGCAGAAAATAGCAGCAGCTTAAGTTTCCCTTTTTTCTTTACTTTAGTCTCAATACATTTTTCAGCAGATCTCAAAACTTCTTTCCTCTTTCTCTGTCTGCACTCAGAGTTGCCATCGCCGGCTTAACTTGCACAGAATTGGTTTGTATGTTCATTGGTCCATTAATACAGTGCTTTTTTGCTACTTATTTAGAATGTATTATTACCATCTATATTTTTTCACTCTTTGTTATTATATTATATTGTGATGTGTGAGCTACTGTGTCCAAATAATTTCCTTTGCAAATCAATAAAGTTTGTCTAAATCCAAATATGACATTTAACATTTATTCAATTACAGGTGGCTTTATCAATTAAAAATAACTATAAAAACCTTGATCTGACCTGTAACTCGGGCCGGTTTGGTCTCCATGAAGGTTTAATCACCTAAACATCTAAACATCCTCACTTCAAATGACCAGGTCCCCGCGATGCGAGTGTGTACCACATTCAGTCCCCGCAGCATGAGAAGCACCTGCACAAATACACACACAGACACATAGGGACATACGGGGACCTCTTCACATGAAACCCTTTCCCACAGAACATTAGCACAGACTTCAAACCAGCTGCTCTTGGCTCTAATGAAGATGCACAGGCCCATGTTCCTCTTACCTTTAAACAATACACATGGATAATACATGACTGAACTGTGAGCTCTTAGAAGACGTCTCTGGGTTCGGTCGTCAGTCCCTGTTGTGTTTACATGAGGCGAGCTGCAGCGACAAACTGGATACACTCATATTGCACTATTTTACTCATTTCTGATCTGTTATAATGTTTTCTCATCACAAACAGACCTGGAGTTATGTTTTGTTTCATTCACACGTTTAGTGCACAAACCCTGCAGATTTAAGATGAGTTCTTCCCTCAAACAATTTACGTTTGCATGGGAATAATAATTCGGAATTGAGGTTTCTTTGGAAAACACGTTCAATTGGCTTCATTTAATTCAGATCAACGTCTGGGGGTGGGGGAAGGATTCTGATTGGATAGCGACATAAACGTATTTACGTCTTTGGGAAAACACACTTCAGCTGCTACCGGCTTTTCTGTCTTCTCGGTTTGTCATTACGCAGTGGACACAAAGTTGTTTCGATGATAATGAAGCATCAGCTGGAGAATTCTATCCTCATGTTTTACTAGGTAACAATAACCGAAATATTGTGATATCGTATCGTCAAAGGTCTCAGAATAATATCGTGGACCATCACAATATATCGAATCCCAAGTGTCTTTGCTTAAATGAAGTTATGATTCAGAAATAATAAAACACAGAGGGAGCGACATAGACCATGATCCTTTGCTGCATGACGACATGAAGAAATAACTGTTCTCAGCACTTTGAAATCTTCATTCTGTGGATTAAGTCTTCTGAAGGCCTTTTTAGAGGAAAAAGTCACAGATTCACAGTTTTTTGAGCCTCTACAAAATATTGCAATAAATCTGGTACAGTGAGATGTATTTGGTGAAAATCTGGTACAGAGAGATTTGGATATCGTTCCATCCCGAATGACAATAAATGTTGAACCAAATGACTGGTCAAAGCATTTTAGAGTCAGTCTTGTTATTATGTAGAATATCGTAATATCGTGAGCCTCTCCACCATATCGTGAGCTTTCCCACGATATCGCAATAAATATTGTACCGTGAGGTTCAGACCGTGACCATATCGTATCATGAGACTTGGATATTGTTACACACCTACACTTTACATCTGTGAGCTGAAGAGGAGTAGGGAAGACTGTCGAAGTCGGGAGGAAGAAGACAAACTGAGCAAACGGCTCCTTTACCTCAGCCCACGACTGCATCCTGCTCGCAAATCCAAAGAGCAGTGGATGAAAGTCCGAAGCCACAACTGGTAGAGCCGGATTGTTCGGATCGTGTCAGAAGGGCGACCCAACAAGCATGAATGACTGCAATTATTTTTAAGAAGAATAAACTGTTGTGGATTTCTAAATCTGAGAAAAATAAAAACTGGAGAAAAGTTGTCTTAAATCAAAGAGTCTGGATTTATTAAATCAACTGTGCGCACAATTATTGAGGAAATGAAAACAAAACCTTCTGTCCCTCAGGCGAGCTCCGTCTCTCTCTGATCTAAATGGCAAAACAAAAACAGGCTTCTTATACAGATGACAAACATTATCAAATTAACATGAGGTGATACATACCACAGAATATCTAAACAAGCTCCAAAGGGAGACTTTGGAGCTTGGAGTCAGACGACTTACCACTGTTCTACATGATGAGAATACACAAAGCAACAGGAACAGTAGATCACACCAGTGCATGTGAGTGAGCAGGAAGACAGAAATGATTTCGCAGTTGTTAGTTAACAGATATCTAAAGCCATAAAATACATTATTTAGCTTAAATAGACCACAACAGAAAACAAGTAAAAGATTCCCACCACGTAAGCATTTAAATGATAGAGGAATAAATCAATTCAGCTTTGAAATCGGAATAAACCACCCACTTACTTCAGAATGAAGTTTAATTCCGAATATTCATTTTCATTCGGAATTAAGTGTTTACATGGTCTTTTTAAAGCAAAATAAATGACTTGAACACTACCACTTCATGACATCACATGGTGGAAAGGAGCATTTTGAGCTTTGGAGATGTAGACAGACTAAAGGTTTACTCAAGTATGTGTAAACACAACACACAACACATGGAAATACAATTTAGATGATGGGAGAACACTAGTGCTTTGATCTCTTGGAATGATGCTGACACTGTTTGACACTCTGGAAGGAACGACAAGCAAATTGTGACAAACCACAAGCCCGTTTGCACAGTCTGCAGCGGGAATGAAAACCTTGATATTTTTTTCTGGTTTTGAACGCAGCAAATAATAAAGCACTAAAACAGGTCTGTGAACAGCAAGAGGATTCACCAAATGATACTTTCCAGCTCACTAAAAGAAATAGCCACTTTGCTGGTGCAGGGTCCATCATCTGCTTGTCTCCATGGAGATGTTATTGTTTTGCCTGAAATGTTTCACAGTATGGCATTCAACCGTTCTACCTTCATGGAGCCCAAACCAGGACAAGTGACAGGTCAGATCAGTGGAGACGCGACCCCGCTCACAGTCAGAATGTCTGAAGAATTTCTAGGTATTTTTGGGCTCTAAAACCACCTGTGATTTTATGAATGTGTGTAAGGTAGAGCTGTTTAATGTCAAACGGTGGAACATTCCAAGCAGAGCAATGGAAACAAGAACATGACGGACCACCAACTAAACCAACTTTATTAGTGCACAAAGTTCAAAATGAACATGTACAATGGTAATGAATCAAATTTGAGTTATTCAGAACAATACGTACACAGTGGCCCCTCGTTTATCGTGGGGTTATCGTCTAAAGATAACCAGCAACAGGCGAAATCCACAAAGCTTGATTTTTTACAAGTATTATGTTATGTTATTGAGTGAATGGGCGAAGCTCCTCCTGTCCCCAAAACACACTCCTGACATCAGGCTGTATCCAAGCCCCAGGCCGAAGGCATGGGCCATATTTACAGCTGCTAAAATGAATGGAAATCAATGGGGGGTCAATGGCCGACCCCGACGAGATGACGGGCGCGGAAGGGCCCATCATTCACCAATGACCCCACGGTGACGTGGGGAATCTCGAGAGCTTTCAAAAAATGTATAATATGCATTTCCTATGTTAAAGGATATATTGTTTTTGCTTTTTTATATTTTTATTTTGTTGGCACAGTCACTGTCACTGTATTTGGCATATACTGCACATATACTGCACATATACTGCACATATACTGCACATATACTGCACATATACTACACATATACTGCACACATACTACACATATACTATACATATACTGCACATATACTACAATAATACTGCACATATACTGCACATATACTGCACATATACTACACTAATACTGCACATATACTGCACATATAGTGCACATATACTACACATATTCTGCTCATATACTACACATATACTGCACATATACTGCACATATACTGCACATATACTACACTAATACTGCACATATACTGCACATATACTACACATATACTACACATATACTGCACATATACTACACATATACTGCACATATACTGCACATATACTGCACATATACTGCACATATACTACACATATACTACACATATACTGCACATATACTGCACATATACTGCACATATACTGCACATATACTACACTAATACTGCACATATACTGCACATATACTGCACATATACTACACATATACTACACATATACTGCACATATACTGCACATATACTGCACATATACTGCACATATACTGCACATATACTGCACATATACTACACATATACTGCACATATACTGCACATATACTGCACATATACTGCACATATACTACACATATACTACACATATACTGCACATATACTGCACATATACTGCACATATACTGCACATATACTACACTAATACTGCACATATACTGCACATATACTACACATATACTGCACATATACTGCACATATACTACACATATACTGCACATATACTGCACATATACTGCACATATACTGCACATATACTACACATATACTGCACATATACTGCACATATACTGCACATATACTGCACATATACTGCACATATACTACACATATACTACACATATACTGCACATATACTGCACATATACTGCACATATACTACACATATACTACACATATACTGCACATATACTGCACATATACTACACATATACTGCACATATACTGCACATATACTGCACATATACTGCACATATACTGCACATATACTACACATATACTGCACATATACTGCACATATACTACACATATACTACACTAATACTGCACATATACCGCACATATACTACACTAATACTGCACATATACTGCACATATACTACACATATACTACACTAATACTGCACATATACCGCACATATACTACACATATACTGCACATATACTGCACATATACTACACATATACTACACATATACTGCACATATACTGCACATATACTGCACATATACTGCACATATACTACACATATACTACACATATACTGCACATATACTGCACATATACTGCACATATACTGCACATATACTGCACATATACTGCACATATACTACACATATACTACACTAATACTGCACATATACCGCACATATACTACACTAATACTGCACATATACTGCACATATACTGCACATATACTACACATATACTACACATATACTACACATATACTGCACATATACTGCACATATACTACACATATACTGCACATATACTGCACATATACTACACATATACTGCACATATACTGCACATATACTGCACATATACTGCACATATACTGCACATATACTGCACATATATTACACTAATACTGCACATATACTGCACATATACTGCACATATATTACACTAATACTTCACATATACTACACATATACTGCACATATACTGCACATATACTACACATATATTACACTAATACTGCACATATACTGCACATATACTGCACATATACTGCACATATATTACACTAATACTGCACATATACTACACATATACTGCACATATACTGCACATATACTGCACATATACTACACATATACTGCACATATACTGCACATATACTGCACATATACTGCACATATACTACACATATACTACACATATACTGCACATATACTACACTAATACTGCACATATACTGCACATATACTACACATATACTGCACATATACTGCACATATACTGCACATATACTGCACATATACTACACATATACTACACATATACTGCACATATACTGCACATATACTGCACATATACTGCACATATACTACACATATACTGCACATATACTGCACATATACTACACATATACTAGACATAACCTGCACATATACTACACTAATACTGCACATATACTGCACATATACTACACATATACTACACATATACTGCACATATACTAGACATATACTGCACATATACTAGACATAACCTGCACATATACTACACTAATACTGCACATATACTGCACATATACTACACATATACTACACATATACTGCACATATACTGCACATATACTGCACATATACTGCACATATACTACACATATACTACACATATACTGCACATATACTACACATATACTACACATATACTGCACATATACTACACATATACTGCACATATACTACACATATACTGAACATATACTGCACATATACTGCACATATACTGCACATATACTGCACATATACTACACATATACTGCACATATACTGCACATATACTACACATATACTACACATATACTACACTAATACTGCACATATACTACACATATACTACACATATACTGCACATATATTACACTAATACTGCACATATACTACACATATACTACACATATACTACACATATACTACACATATACTGCACATATACTACACTAATACTGCACATATACTACACATATACTGCACATATATTACACTAATACTGCACATATACTACACATATACTACACATATACTGCACATATACTACACATATACTACACATATACTGCACATATACTGCACATATACTGCACATATACTGCACATATACTACACATATACTACACATATACTGCACATATACTGCACATATACTGCACATATACTGCACATATACTACACATATACTGCACATATACTAGACATAACCTGCACATATACTACACTAATACTGCACATATACTGCACATATACTGCACATATACTGCACATATACTGCACATATACTGCACATATACTGCACATATACTGCACATGTACTGCACATATACTGCACATATACTGCACATATACTGCACATATACTACACATATACTGCACATATACTGCACATATACTGCACATATACTGCACATATACTACACATATACTACACATATACTGCACATATACTACACTAATACTGCACATATACTACACATATACTGCACATATACTGCACATATACTGCACATATACTGCACATATACTACACATATACTGCACATATACTGCACATATACTACACATATACTACACATATACTGCACATATACTGCACATATACTGCACATATACTGCACATATACTGCACATATACTGCACATATACTGCACATATACTGCACATATACTGCACATATACTGCACATATACTGCACATATACTACACATATACTGCACATATACTGCACATATACTGCACATATACTGCACATATACTACACATATACTACACATATACTGCACATATACTACACTAATACTGCACATATACTACACATATACTGCACATATACTGCACATATACTGCACATATACTGCACATATACTGCACATATACTACACTAATACTGCACATATACTACACATATACTGCACATATACTACACATATACTGCACATATACTGCACATATACTGCACATATACTGCACATATACTACACTAATACTGCACATATACTACACATATACTGCACATATACTACACATATACTACACATATACTGCACATATACTACACTAATACTGCACATATACTACACATATACTGCACATATACTACACATATACTGCACATATACTGCACATATACTGCACATATACTACACATATACTGCACATATACTACACATATACTGCACATATACTGCACATATACTGCACATATACTACACATATACTGCACATATACTACACATATACTGCACATATACTACACATATACTACACATATACTGCACATATACTACACTAATACTGCACATATACTACACATATACTGCACATATACTGCACATATACTGCACATATACTGCACATATACTACACATATACTGCACATATACTGCACATATACTACACATATACTACACATATACTGCACATATACTGCACATATACTGCACATATACTGCACATATACTGCACATATACTGCACATATACTACACATATACTGCACATATACTGCACATATACTACACATATACTGCACATATACTAGACATAACCTGCACATATACTACACTAATACTGCACATATACTACACATATACTGCACATATACTGCACATATATTACACTAATACTGCACATATACTACACATATACTGCACATATACTGCACATATACTACACATATACTACACATATACTGCACATATACTGCACATATACTGCACATATACTGCACATATACTGCACATATACTACACATATACTGCACATATACTGCACATATACTACACATATACTGCACATATACTAGACATAACCTGCACATATACTACACTAATACTGCACATATACTGCACATATACTGCACATATACTGCACATATACTGCACATATACTGCACATATACTGCACATATACTACACATATACTGCACATATACTAGACATAACCTGCACATATACTACACTAATACTGCACATATACTACACATATACTGCACATATACTGCACATATACTGCACATATACTGCACATATACTGCACATATACTGCACATATACTGCACATATACTGCACATATACTGCACATATACTGCACATATACTACACATATACTGCACATATACTGCACATATACTACACATATACTGCACATATACTACACATATACTGCACATATACTACACATATACTGCACATATACTGCACATATACTACACATATACTGCACATATACTGCACATATACTGCACATATACTGCACATATACTACACTAATACTGCACATATACTACACATATACTGCACATATACTACACATATACTGCACATATACTACACATATACTACACATATACTGCACATATACTGCACATATACTGCACATATACTACACATATACTGCACATATACTAGACATAACCTGCACATATACTGCACATATACTACACATATACTACACATATACTGCACATATACTACACATATACTACACATATACTACACATATACTACACATATACTGCACATATACTACACATATACTACACATATACTGCACATATACTAGACATAACCTGCACATATACTGCACATATACTGCACATATACTACACATATACTGCACATATACTACACATATACTGCACATATACTACACATATACTGCACATATACTGCACATATACTGCACATATACTACACTAATACTGCACATATACTACACATATACTGCACATATACTGCACATATACTGCACATATACTGCACATATACTGCACATATACTGCACATATACTACACATATACTGCACATATACTACACATATACTGCACTAATACTGCACATATACTACACATATACTGCACATATACTACACTAATACTGCACATATACTACACATATACTACACATATACTACACATATACTACACATATACTGCACATATATTACACTAATACTGCACATATACTACACATATACTACACATATACTGCACATATACTACACATATACTGCACATATACTACACATATATTACACTAATACTGCACATATACTACACATATACTGCACATATACTGCACATATACTACACATATACTACACATATACTACACATCTATTACACTAATACTGCACATATACTACACATATACTGCACATATACTACACATATATTACACTAATACTGCACATATACTACACATATACTACACATATACTACACATATACTACACATATACTGCACATATACTACACATATACTGCACATATACTGCACATATATTACACTAATACTGCACATATACTACACATATACTGCACATATACTGCACATATACTACACATATACTACACATATACTGCACATATACTACACATATACTGCACATATACTACACATATACTACACATATACTGCACATATATTACACTAATACTGCACATATACTACACATATACTACACATATACTGCACATATACTACACATATACTACACATGTATTACACATGTACTACACATATACTACACATATACTGCACATATACTACACATGTATTACACATGTACTACACATATACTACACATATACTGCACATATACTACACATGTATTACACATGTACTACACATATACTACACATATACTACACATGTATTACACATATACTACACATATACTACACATATACTGCACATGTATTACACATATACTACACATATACTACACATATACTGCACATATACTACACATGTATTACACATGTACTACACATATACTACACATATACTGCACATATACTACACATCTATTACACTAATACTGCACATATACTACACATATACTGCACATATACTACACATATATTACACTAATACTGCACATATACTACACATATACTACACATATACTACACATATACTACACATATACTGCACATATACTACACATATACTGCACATATACTGCACATATATTACACTAATACTGCACATATACTACACATATACTGCACATATACTGCACATATACTACACATATACTACACATATACTGCACATATACTACACATATACTGCACATATACTACACATATACTACACATATACTGCACATATATTACACTAATACTGCACATATACTACACATATACTACACATATACTGCACATATACTACACATATACTACACATGTATTACACATGTACTACACATATACTACACATATACTGCACATATACTACACATGTATTACACATGTACTACACATATACTACACATATACTGCACATATACTACACATGTATTACACATGTACTACACATATACTACACATATACTACACATGTATTACACATATACTACACATATACTACACATATACTGCACATGTATTACACATATACTACACATATACTACACATATACTGCACATATACTACACATGTATTACACATGTACTACACATATACTACACATATACTGCACATATATTACACTAATACTGCACATATACTACACATATACTACACATATACTGCACATATACTACACATATACTGCACATATACTACACATATATTACACTAATACTGCACATATACTACACATATACTGCACATATACTGCACATATACTACACATATACTACACATATACTACACATATATTACACTAATACTGCACATATACTACACATATACTGCACATATACTACACATATATTACACTAATACTGCACATATACTACACATATACTACACATATACTACACATATACTGCACATATACTACACATATACTGCACATATACTGCACATATATTACACTAATACTGCACATATACTACACATATACTGCACATATACTGCACATATACTACACATATACTACACATATACTGCACATATACTACACATATACTGCACATATACTACACATATACTACACATATACTGCACATATATTACACTAATACTGCACATATACTACACATATACTACACATATACTGCACATATACTACACATATACTACACATGTATTACACATGTACTACACATATACTACACATATACTGCACATATACTACACATGTATTACACATGTACTACACATATACTACACATATACTGCACATATACTACACATGTATTACACATGTACTACACATATACTACACATATACTACACATGTATTACACATATACTACACATATACTACACATATACTGCACATGTATTACACATATACTACACATATACTACACATATACTGCACATATACTACACATGTATTACACATATACTACACATATACTGCACATATACTACACATATACTACACTAATACTGCACATATACTACACATATACTACACATGTATTACACATATACTACACATATACTACACATATACTGCACATATACTACACATATACTACACATGTACTACACAT
>CM060654.1:44289614-44294614 GCA_030686955.1 Odontamblyopus rebecca | reverse complement strand
AAACCAGGACTAAACCAGGTCTAAACCAGGACTAAACCAGGTCTAAACCAGGACTAAACCAGGTCTATAGTCAGGACCTTGCAGTAGTAGTAGTACATCGGGAGGATGTACAGGAGCTTCAACAGAAGAATCACCACGACTCTGATGATCAGGTCTGAATCTGACTCTGCAACACAAAAGAACCCAGATCAGACCAGGACCAGGACTAGGACCAGGACCAGGATCAGGACCAGGACCAGGACCAGGACCAGGACCAGGACCAGGACCAGGACCAGGACTCTCCACTGACCCTCTCCTGAGTCTGTATGTGGACATACCTCCCAGGGAGAGCTGGAGGGTGGAGCTCTGGGAGGAGAAGCTGTGGTTAAACACCTGCAGGAGGTAAACACAGGTGTAGTTTCCTTTGTGGGCGTGGCCAGCGTCAGAGAACAGGAAGTGGGCGGAGTGATTGACGGCGGGCAGGGTGCGGTTCTGAGCGGGGGGCTCGGCGGGAGAGAGGAGCCGGAAGGAGCCGCCCGGGTACTGTGGCTCCACGGAGCATTGGACCCTGAACTTTGAGCCCAGCTGCACCCGCAGCCCCTGAGGCCGGACCTCAGAGGCCCCGTCAGACACAGACACGGAGATGTTTGGACGATTCAGGAGGTCTGTGGAGAGACGGGATTGGACAGGTCAGTCTGTGTGTGTGTGTGTGTGTGTGTGTGTGTGTGTGTGTGTGTGTGATACAGAGGTGTGTGTGTGTGTGTCTGTGTGTGTGTGTGTGTGTGTCTGTGTGTGTGTGTGTGTGATACAGAGGTGTGTGTGTGTGTGTCTGTGTGTGTGTGTGTGTGTGTCTGTGTGTGTGTGTGTGTGATACAGAGGTGCGTGTGTGTGTGTCTGTGTGTGTGTGTCTGTGTGTGTGTGTCTGTGTGTGTGTGTGTGTGTGTGTGTGTGTGTGTGTGTGATACAGAGGTGTGTGTGTGTGTGTCTGTGTGTGTGTGTGTGTGTGTCTGTGTGTGTGTGTGTGATACAGAGGTGCGTGTGTGTGTGTCTGTGTGTGTGTCTGTGTGTGTGTGTCTGTGTGTGTGTGTGTGTCTGTGTGTGTGTGTGATACAGAGGTGCGTGTGTGTGTGTCTGTGTGTGTGTCTGTGTGTGTGTGTGTGTGTCTGTGTGTGTGTGTGTCTGTGTGTGTGTGTGTGTGTGTGTGTGTGTGTGTGTGTGTGTGTGTGTGTGTGTGTGTGTGTGTAAAAATATCTGACACAAAATGTAAATCAGAGTTTTACCTGAACACACCACCTCCAGACGCGAGGAAGAGTAGGATGAACGAGAGACACATCCTCTCACTGAAGACTTCTTCACACAGTCATCTGAGACCTCCCACACAGAACTCCGTGGAAAACCAAATCTTTGTTCTCCATAAACAGCAGAGCCACAGTCCAGGTCTCTGCACACACCAGCTGTGTCCAACTGGTCCCAGAGTCCATAGGGCCCCACCACCACCCGTCTCCACTCTCCTCTGTGCTTCACCTCCACAGCCCCAGCACAGCGACTGGCCCCTCCCACCAGCCTGAGCGGCTCTGAACAGACAAGAGACAGAGTGAAGCCCCGCCCCTTTACCTGTGCACTGAAGCCCCGCCCGTTTACCTGTGCACTGAAGCCCCGCCCCTTTACCTGTGCAGGTGAGGGTGACAGCGGCTCCAGAGGAGCAGGTCCTTGAGTCGGAGCGGGGACAGTCCATCAGAGCAGACTCATTGCCCTCACAGTGGAACTTCTGCTCCAGAGGAGAGAGCGCCCCCTGGAGGAGAGAAGGAGCCCCACAGCCCAGCTCCCTGCACAGCACCTCTGCCCCCCGCTGGCCCAAGTCCCCGTCACAGACCCCGGTCCAGGACCCATTCCAGATCTGCACTGATCCTGAGCACAGACCGGACCCCGAGACCAGACCGGACCCCGAGACCAGACCGGACCCCGAGACCAGACCGGACCCTGAGACCAGACCGGACCCTGAGACCAGACCGGACCCCGAGACCAGACCGGACCCCGAGACCAGACCGGACCCCGAGACCAGACGCACAGAGTCTGTGGACACACACAAGACATCAGCACTTTGAGCCAATAGGACGCACACGTGTGTGACATCACTGCTGTACTGCAGATTTATGTGTGTGTGACACAGAGGTGTGTGTGTGTGTGTCTGTGTGTGTGTGTGTGTTGGTTTATATGGTTTAGCCAGACTTTACACCTGACTCCTCACCTGGGCTATCCGGACCTCATGGGATTAGCCGGACTATGCCAAGGTCCGGCTAATTCAAAGAGTGTATTTGCATTCATGAGAGTCTCAGTAACATATATTCTCGTTGTTTTTGAAAGTCCAGTTTATCCCCTAACCTGTTTTTTCAGTGTTTCCAGTGTATAACACAGCGCCTCTAAATCGTGAAGCAAATGTCAAACGTCAAAATGGCGGGCTTTAATCTGATTGGTTGATTTTCGAGGGCCTGAACAGGGGGCGGGGCTTAATTCAGTCTGCACATGCGCAGTTTCAAGACATCAGTGCACATGTGCAATGGAGCAATAGAGAAGCATGGCGATAATGGAAGTGATCACATCAGTCCTGTGTTAAAATCACTGCACTGGCTTCCTGTCGAGTTTAGAATTAAATTCAAAGTTCTCCTCCTGACATACAAAGCCTTAAACAATATGGCCCCATCATATCTTCAGGAGGCCATTGTCCCCTATCAGCCAAATAGAGCACTTCGCTCTCAGAATGCAGGATTATTAGTGGTTCCTAGAGTGTCTAAAAGTACAGTGGGGGGGAGAGCCTTCAGTTACCAAGCTCCTGTGTTATGGAATCAACTCCCTGTTGGTGTTAAACAGGCTCCACAGTCTCTTTATTTAAGACCAGGCTTAAAAACCTTCCTCTTCAGAATAGCTTATGACCAGGTTACTTAGTTGATGTCACTAAGATAAGCTGCCGCAGGAGATAACAAGCTGGGGGAAGTGTGGCAACCTGAGCACTGTCCTCTGTTTCCTCCTATTTTCTCACCAGCATCACTCACTATGTTCTCATCTGTAGCTCGTTCATTGCTATTCACATGTTGTCCCCTGTCCCACTCCCCCTGTGGAGTGGAACTCTTTCAGGCGCCTGATGGCAGCTGGACCCCTCTCCTCCTCCTCCCCCTCTCCTCCTCCTCCTCGCCCGGCCTCCTCCTCTTCGCCCGGCTCCTCCTCCTCGCCCGGCCTCCTCCTCCTCGCCCGGCTCCTCCTCCTTGCTCGGCTTCCTCCTCCTCGCCCGGCTCCTCCTCCTTGCTCGGCTTCCTCCTCCTCGCCCGGCTCCTCCTCCTCCTCGCCCGGCTCCTCCTCCTCGCCCGGCCTCCTCCTCCTCGCCCGGCTCCTCCTCCTCGCCCGGCTCCTCCTCCTCGCTCGGCTTCCTCCTCCTCGCCCGGCTCCTCCTCCTCGCCCCTCTCCTTCTCCTCCTCGCCCGGCTCCTCCTCCTCCTCGCCCGGCTCCTCCACCCCGGCTCCTCCTCCTCGCCCGGCTCCTCCTCGCCCGGCTCCTCCTCCTCCCTGGCTCCTCCTCCTCGCCCGGCTCCTCCTCCTCCCCGGCTCCTCCTCCTCGCCCGGCTCCTCCTCCTCCCTGGCTCCTCCTCCTCGCCCGGCTCCTCCTCCTCGCCCCTCTCCTCCTCCTCCTCGCCCGGCTCCTCCTCCTCCTCGCCCGGCTCCTCCTCCCCGGCTCCTCCTCCTCGCCCGGCTCCTCCTCGCCCGGCTCCTCCTCCTCCCCGGCTCCTCCTCCTCGCCCGGCTCCTCCTCCTCCTCCTCCTCCTCCCCGGCTCCTCCCCCACCTGGGTAGCTGTGGTCATACTGAACTGGCCCACGGGCCTGGACATCTATAGCCTGTCCGTCCATGGGAGTGGATCTCTCCTTCACTGTAGTTCTCCCCGAGGTTTCTTCTTTTTCCCAGGACTCTGGGTTTTTTGGAGTTTTTCCTTGCTGAGAAGGAGGGTCTAAGGACAGGGGATGACTGGACCATGTTTCATTTGCTGCTTTACATGAATGTTGTTTTTTCCTGTTCTGATATGTCTGTGTGTATGTTTTACTCATCCAAATCTTGGAACGCCCTTAGAGGAAACTGGTGTTGTGATTTTGGGCGCTACAAAAATAAATTGAATTGAATTGAATTGAAAATGTGAAGCTGAAATCTGCAGTTCAATCTGCCATTATTAAATGTTCACATATATTTTCACCAACAGTGTCAAAAGCACTGACTTCTTTGTGCAACAGCATCATCCTTAGACAAGTGCATCCAGTGTTTGGGACCTGTATCATCCTTCAAGTGGCTTGGCTGTAAGTGCAAAGGTGAGATGCAGTATTTGATACAGTGGTGTAGTGTGTGGCTCACTGCCACAGGTGGACTAGTACTCTTTAGATATACCTAGAAGGCAGGGTATTATGACCCATGAAATAACCAGGTTTAAAATGTGTTGCAGTTTGTTCAGGTGTCTGGCATAAAACGTGCCTAAAGCAAATTACTGATGACTTCCACCATCATTCACAGGTGAGTACCTATTTAAGGTTTCTTGAATATCTTTTGCATTGTCCAATACTTTAACTTGTTTTCTCATTATTTCAGGAGCCACAGTCTTCTACATGTTCTGGGGATGAACTGGTGCCTGATCAGGACAGGGTACTTTCACAGGTCAGATATCAGATGATGATTATAGCCTGTCTGATGAGGACTACATACCAGACTCAGAGTCAGAAGATGACGATGATTCGGCTATTAACAAACCCTTTATACCTCATCAGTCGAGAGCTGAACAGGTTACAGATGAATACGTTATGCTTGAAGAAACTTCTCATAGATTAGATGCTGACCTCCAAGTAGAGTCTACCACATCCAAGGTTTCACCACCTCCTGAAGACCATGCATGGGTCTCCAGCAATAATCCCAGTAAAAGAATCACATTTTAGCTACTTCTATCAAAGGTGCGTCAAAAGAAAAGGATAAAGCACCACTTCTCCCAGTCACAA